>JARJLF010001804.1:0-61226 GCA_029378395.1 Mycena leptocephala
TTTTCCCCTTTTTAACACTTTTACATGTCAGAATTGAAAAGGGGAAAAAAAACCGGTGAAAAACTATGGCGTCAACGTGGTACTTTATTCAGAAGGGGTAAAACATCTTGATTTCAGGTATAATGTTCCAGTTTTGGAAGCATATAATGTGTGAAAATGAAGGAGCAGACTATGTGCTCGGTGATATGCTTGCATGCGCAATGGTCAAAGACTCGAAGTTCTCCCCATAAACGATTGGGCAGATCACGCCCAACTGATCTTACAATCCATGTACCTAATGCACCGGCGGTTGTCAATCCTGGAAAGCCATATCTCCAGGATAAGCTGCGGGATGCGCGAGACAGTGATGCATACCTGGATGTACTTCTACGCGAAACTCTGGAATCCAAGAAAACTCCAGAAGAAAAACAGGCAGCATTCTATGGACCAGCTTATGGGCAGGACACTGGAGGCATTAAGGCTTATACTGATGGATCTTGCTTCGAAAATGGCTCCCCAGATGCCCGTGCTGGTGCAGGCGTATATTTGGGCCCAAATAATAAATTTAATACTTCTCTCCGAGTCACTGGGGACCAGACTAATAACAGAGGCGAATTACTAGCCATTCTGTATTGTCTGTCAGACATAGCTGCTGACAGACGCCTGGACATCTACTCAGACTCAGAATACTCTATTCGTGCTATTGTCTATCGGGCACCCAGTCTGGCTGAGACCGGCTGGAATTGTGCCAATGCTGATCTTCTGAAAGACATTGTGTCCTGGATAAAATTCCGATCTGCCCCGATACATTTCTATCATGTCAAAGCCCACTCTGGCAACCAGCATAATGACGCTGCTGATGCTGCAGCTAAAACTGGGGCATCCTTGCCTCTCCCATCGGAGATTTATATACCGTGCCCAGCCCCGGCAAATCCTCTCAACCTGGGGCTCGCACAAATGGCTGCTGGACCAAAGGTCTCATGTGATATACCTGAATCATCTGAGCAGCTAGCGCCCTCGCCTCGAAACAGCTATGACATAACAAATGGCTGCTGGACCAAAGGTCTCATGTGATATACCTGAATCATCTGAGCAGCTAGCGCCCTCGCCTCGAAACAGCTATGACATAGGAGGTATAAACCCCAACTCTCATCGTGGGCGAAGCTTAAAACATGCAATTCAACGTACACATTTGAAGCGGTTGACCGAGGCGTCGTCGAACTCTGCTGCTTTTTGGAAAGTCTATCGGAGCATGGCCGACCCCAAACATCGGGGACCGGCGGTATCTCTCTCTGATCTCGCGACCTGCTTTGAGAAGCGGATGAATGCTCCAGACCCACCTCCCCGGAATTTAACTTGGATTATAAGCGCGTTGTGGAGGAGCGTGCAAAAAGTATACCCAATCCATCCGGGAATCCAAATCCTGATGATGCAACCCTGCACCGGGAGGTCACTGAGGAGGATATTGCGTGGGCAAAAGAGCACCTCGAAAGTCACTACAAGACTGCAGTAGGACTGGATAGGATTTCCTATCGAGAGGTTGCGGAGATTGAGAATGCAGTGCTCTGCAAGCTTATCAATGAGTGTCTGGAGAGAAATGATGCACCGTCAATCTGGTTCATAACCCTGATTGCTGCGATTGGGAAAAAGGATAAACCTCTGTCAGAGGCTAACAGCTATCGCACAATTGGTCTAGAGAGCTGCTTTCTGAAGCTGGTGTGCCTGCTCATCCACAAAAGGATTTATACATGGGCAGAGCAACGTGGGATAATCCCCCCTTCCCAAAATGGCTTCCGAGAGGGATACCGGACAAATAATAATGGGTTTGTGCTACGCTGCATGATTGAGCGAGCCCGTGCTGAAGGGCGAACTCTGTGGGTTGCATTTTTGGACATAACAAATGCCTTCCCGTCCACAAATAGGGATCTCCTGTGGGTTAAATTGTATGAGATGGGTATCTCTGGCAAACTGTTTGACTGGATGCGTATGCTCTACACACGTATGGAGTACGTTGTGACGATGGATGGAGCACATTCAGATGTCTTCTATTCTGACATAGGTGTTCTAATTGGCGACCCGATCTCTCCGACTTTCTGGGATTTGTTCTTCGCCGACTTCAAACTCCATCCAGACCGGGATGACGTCCTACTAGTCAACATAGTTATGTCACATCTTGAGCATGCAGATGACATGGCCATTGTCTCCTATAGCCCAGAGGGCCTACAGCGGCATCTGGAAACCTTCTCGCACTGGTGCGGTAATAATCTGCTAGAGGCGAATGCTTCAAAATCCTGGGTGATGATCTTTGGGCCAGTCCCTAGACCTCTACCTTCTTTTAATCTTAATGGGCACAGTATCGGGTATACAGATTGCTTCTGCTATGTCGGGGTGACTTTCCAATCCACGGACCGTAATGTTTTTGCCTCACACTATACTGCTAAGGCCTCAACGGCGCGCAAAACAGGGTTTTCAGTCCTCGGGATTGAATCCTATATAGGTAATCTGCCACCCAAGGAGGGACGGCTGCTATACATGGCATGCATTGACCCTCACTTGGTCAGTGGGGCAGATGTCATCATTGATGTCGACAATAAAGCCCTCGCTTTCCTCGAAAAGGTGCAAACGGCTTTTCTCCGTCGTCTCCTCGGTCTAGGACCATACTCCATGCGCGCGCCGCTATTCACTGAATTAGGATTGATCCCTATACGCTTCCGACGACTTATCCTCGCTTTGAGATATGTGGGATATCTGGTGCGCTTACCGAATAGTCACTATGCACGAGCTGCCCTTGAAGATTCTTACCAACTTTTTCTCGGGGAAAATCAAGGATACTGGATGGACTTGGCCTATGCACTGGGCAACTTGCGATTTCCAGTTCAGCTCCCAGCACTTCCAAATCTGACACCTGCTGTATGCACTGAGCTAGGCAAAGCGGTATATACATCAGCAATGAAGCATCTCGATGCTGAAATTGCAGCATCAACTCGGCTATATATGCTGCATGACCGACGGGAGCCACTTGAGAATGAGAGTCCAAGGAAAATCACGGTCATCTTGCGACACTATCTCGATCTTGTCGTGAATGTCAGACACCGTAAGGCTCTGACTCGTCTCCTGGTAAGCCAACACCCATTGGCTGTTGAACGCATGCGGTATAAAACACGTTACCATCGCGTTGATATCCCGCGGGATCACAGGCTCTGTCGCTTTGGATGCAATGCAGTTGAATCGGTTGAGCATGCGCTGTTCTTTTGTCAAGGAACGGCAAATCTGGTTGACATTCGACTGGCATTCACAGTTTTGATTCAACCCTTTGAACATAGGGTGTCTATGATAGCCCCTTGGAATGCAACGGCTATCCTAAAGAGCCTGATATTCCGCAGGGACACAGTCTGCCAGGTTGCAAAATTTGTGTTCAAAATATTTGCCGTTTTCGAAGCAGAACCGATGGTGTGGCCAGATGAAGCGTAGATCCTATTCAGTGAGTTTATCGTACTGCTATTTAGGTGCCCGAGATCTACAGCCTCGGAAGAGGTCAGCTCGTCGAGGGTGACTGAGTAGTGGTGTAGCACAGTACATTATAGAGGCCGATGTACTTGTACGCTACAACTTGGTATGTTCCGAAAGGGACCGCGCCAAGATAATATATTATCCTGAGTCTTATCCATACTCTTACCTAATGTTGGCACACAAACTTTGAAACTTTATGTTGGCACATAAACTTTGAACCTTTTGTTCACATAAACATTCGAAAAATTTCTGATAGTTCCTGACATCTTCACCTAAACTTTCTCGGCACTGGCAAGTGGCTGTGCTGACCGCCGCATGCCGAACTTTGCCGAATTCAGCAACTTCGCACCCATATGTGGTGTACTTCTCACACAGCACATGATAATTGCGGTGAGCTCAGAGGTTTCCATTTTAGCAGCAAGGCCACTGCCCATGGTAACCTGCTGTCCTTCGAGAGGGAATACTACAGGTTCAACGGGTGCGGCCTCGGGACCATCAGCACAGCCACTTACCAGTGCCGAGAAGTGCCGAGAAAGTCATTGAAGATGTCAGGAACTATCAGAAATTTTTCGAATGTTTATGTGAACAAAAGGTTCAAAGTTTGTGTGCCAACATTAGGTAAGATTATGTGCTCCTTCATTTTCACACATTATATGCTTCCAAAACTGGAACATTATACCTGAAATCAAGATGTTTTACCCCTTCTGAATAAAGTACCACGTTGACCGCCATAAAAAACGGCAGGAACCACAAAAAGCACAAAAAAAAAGGGGGAGAAAAAGGGCAGGAAAAAGGGAACTGCCATGAACGACCCTATTGATTTGAAATGTAATGGCCGCGAGCCTCCCTTCTTTTGAGCAACCGGAGCGCTGCGCTTCACGACCGAAGTGAAGAAAACATGCATCATAAGTCTTTGTGGACTTATAACCTGAGCAGTATAGCCTTCAGGAAGTTGAATGACGCTCGCCATGAGAAAGACAAATAATTCCAACAGGAGTTATGTCACAGGTGTGACACACAACGCGCCTTTCTTTTCAACTCATATATGCATGCAAGTCTTCGAAGCACTGTGCGTTTCCATTCATGTTCAATCTATCTAAACCACTCATTCTCGCACCAGACCCGCATCGGAAACAGTAGACCCACCTCTGCCTCCCGATAACGAGCGCAGATATTTCTACGGATATAAACTAATGGACAACTTCGACCCAAAGAAAGAAGAACACTTGGAACATCTCGGCCGAATAATGATGGCCGTTGGTCGCGTTAAGCCGCACGCTCAACTAATCTACCAATCCACCTCAGTACTGGTTTTCTTCGCTATCGCCGATCCTGAGGTGGACTTCATCATAACACCGCGACCGGGCTCATCTAAAGTCCCTTGTCCGAGCCTTCTGGACAAGTTTCAGGAAACAGTAGCCGCTGAATCAGGACCCATGTGGTATCCAGAGGATGGCTTGATTTTTCCCCCGACCGTCTGTTGATTTTCCTCTCAATTACGCGAATACTCATTTTCATTTTCATCCAGTACAAGGCGGAATGTAAGCGGCCTCCGTTCTTCAACCAATGTTGCACTGACAGTTGCTAGATTATTTGAAGAGTATCCAGCCTATCGAGGGTTTATGGACATTCTCAAACTAAGCAAGGATTGTTCGGCGTTTCCAGGTGTGTGTGTAATTGTATTGGGCTTGATGTGCATGTCGACCAGTACGAGGAATAGGAATAATGATTTCAATGGTTCTCCCAGTCTTCAGCTGCAAATGGTCGGTCGGATCGTACAGAATTGGCGTTTACTTAGGATGGTCTGCGTTTGAGTTCCCGATACGATTCTGCAAGTTGTCAGGTCAGCACGGAACAGATATCTTGGAATCCTTGTATTAAAACCCCTACATGTATGCCAAGCGACATGGAATAGGGCGCCAGCAACACCGCCAGCGTCCCAATCAGGAAATTCTGAATCCCAAAGTTCGCGCCTCGGATTTTAATCCTAGGTCATTTATGCTATTTACCTTGAGTCTCAGCGTAGCGGTTTGGTGCTTCCGTGGCCTTCCTAGGTTTTCCATCAAACCCAAGTACACTTACAGTCGAAACGTCCACATCGGCTACCATTACCTTTCCCCTTCAAGTTGCACCCTTGACGAGGTCAAAACTCGACAGGGCCAAATTCAAAGGAATGCGGGCAGCAGCGACGGAAAGTCTAAATATGATTTCGATCATTTCAATTTCGGCGCCGCAAAATGTAATGGCCGCGAACCTCCCCTTCTTTTGAACAACCGGAGCGTTGAGCTCCACGAGCGAAGTGAAGAAATTTAGGAAAACATGCATCATAAGGCTTAGTAGACTTGACATAGTAGCAGCATAATCCGACCACAATACACGCGTATCTACGGCAAGTCTGCGTCGACTGGCGGACCACAAGACGATTAAGCGGTGGTGGTGGGCCTGGTGACTCGTCAGATGGCGCCTCAAAGATAGGGTGCGCGGCGGAAGACTTACTTGTGGTGTGCAGCCTTGATAGCAGCGACCTTGGCCTTTTTTTCTGCGACCCGCTTGGCGATGAGGGCGCTAGGGAAATGTTACTGAAGGTATCATGCGATGTGGATGGAGGCGACGTACTCGTAGTCCTTCTTCTGCTCCTTCTGGTGCTCAGTTCTCCGGCGGACGAGGGACTTGAGGTGGCGGCGGCGCTGGAGGCGCATGGGGTGACCAGGCGCTGGATCTTAGGGCTAGAGAAAGAATGTGAGCACGCGTCAATGTTTCACAAGAAACTGCACGTACGCCTTGGTATACGGCTTCCCGCCCTCCTTCTTGGGAGTGACCTCCCGCCGCACGACGTACTTCCTGACGTCGTCCTCCTTGCTCAAGTTGAAGAAGCGCTTGATCTTGGTCGCGCGCTTGGGCCGAGACGCTTGGGAAGGACGTTGTCGGTGAGGCCCGCAATCTCTCCCTCGCCCTGCTTGACCAGCACGACGCTCAGCACCGCGATGTCAGGCCCGACGATGCACCCCCGCACGGACTTGCGCTTGCGCTCGCCGGTACGGCGCGCACGGTAGCACGAGTGGCCGTCCGCGAGCAGCAGCTTAACACGGTACGGCAGGAGGACACCCTGCTTCATCGGGAAGCCCTGCTTGTCGTTTCCACCGGTGATGCGGAGGATGTAGCCCGCCCATTCGGACCCAAGGGAGTCTGCGGGTACTTCTTGCGCGATTTTTTGTCGTAGAAGATTCGGCTACACGCGCGGTGGTCAAGAATTGGCGAGAAAGGAGTAAGACGGCTCGTACTAGCGCCTCTCATCGTCAATGTCGATGAGTTTTTGTTGCCCAGTTGCGGGTCTGTGGAAGAATTTAGGGCTAGAATCCTACAAGACCGGGTACACAGAACGTACTGGCGATGTTGATCTTCATGCTGGAATGAAGGTCAGAGGAGAATTATAGAGTGAAGCTCAATAACGCGGACCTGGGCGCAGCGAAAAAGAGGAAAGATGGACGAGAAAGGAAAGATGTACAGTTTCACACGCCTGCACGTGCTGGCTGGCCGGCATCTCGGCAGCCGCGGTCTAAGCGTCTGTTAGTGTTCGCACTTGTCTCGCACCATGTCCTTCGTTTCGACGCTGTCTTTCGTAGCCTTGCAAGCGATATTCGTCTGCACCACGCTACTTGTAGCCCTCCGCAAGACTATCCATGGCGTGCTGATTTTCTGCACCGACTTGATAATTATGACCCTCTACGCGATTCTGACTAGTTTCGCGCTCGTTGCCGTGTTCCTTGGTCTTACCGTGTGGTCCTGTCTTCTCGTCGGTCAACAGAAAGAGATCGCGTCGCCACGCCCTGGTTTCCCTTCAAACCTCTTCAAGGTTCAGTCACGGTCTATATCTGCACCCATCCCTCCGCAAACACTCTCGACACGTTGGATAAATCACACATGGAACGTCCTGCATGCTACACGCTTTGGCGGCATCTCTCCTGTCATCTTTTCTTGTCGTTCTTTGTCCCGGCCCTCCTGACGTGTGCTCTTATCCATCAACAAAATCAATATGAGAAAGCTCGAGGGTCTGAGATTCACAAGCGGCTCCCGGTAAATCTGCCACACCGCGCCCTTTCCGCAATTCATTCGATCCGTCGCAGGTAGACGAAACCCTCCTCGAAGTACAGAAAATCCACGACGAACAAGTGCAATCGGTCCGTCTGCCTCGGCTGAACCCCAATCCTCTCATTCATTGACTCTCCATCCAGGTCGAAGCCATCCGCGCCTCCCTCAAATGCAGCCTCTGCACCCTCCTTTACTGGCAGCCCTACACGTATGTCTTCCATCTCTTCGCTGTTGCTCTCCGCGCCTTACCCACCGCACTTAGCCTCGCACCATGTGGCCACACCTTCGACGTCGACTGCCTCCAGCGCGCCTTCCGCGCCGCGCACCCCACGCCGCGCTACCTCCGTCTCTGGCGCGTCGATCTCACTATTTGGCAGAAGCGCTGCCCCGTGTGCCACGCCGTGGTCGTCCAGCCGCCAGCGCTCGCGTGGGCTGTCAAGACCGTCGCGGATGCCGTGGCAGAGAATCGCGACGACGCGCCGCTCAAGCCCGATCCGTGGAAGGGAATCTTCAAGCCGAACCCCGTCGCAACGGATGATGAAGATATATGACAAAGAAATCTAGAGAATAATCTTGATGAGCGAATAGACTTGGAACGGTTGCGTGTACATAATCAACGTCGGTTTCTCTTGCTGGAAGTATTCGAATTGTGCTACCTCAAACCATCAATACCCGGAACCCCAGGCTGAAGAATTGAAAGGAACCTTACCTTATTCCAAGTTCTAACGGCAAAAGTAGCAACCTCCGACAGTACCCTCGAACACGGTACAAAACTGTGATCAAGTCTTCGCAACATTTGCTCCAAAAAACGGCGATGTCGCCACGAAAGTGCTGGTCGAACAGCTGTAGCGGAGCAGATTTGTAGTCAACCACCCTATTTTTTGTCTTTTTTTTTTTACAAACACTGTTATTTTCGGTCCGTCACTTCATTCTAAACTTTGAATAAATCTTCTAAGGCTCAACTCTCGTTGTTGTAACTACTGCTCTGAATCATTTACAACGAAACTCATCCCCTGGCCTTGTAAACCTTTCCAATCTCTTCGCACACGGCGTCGGTTACCTCTTTCGTGTTACTCTTCCCTCCCAAATCCTTCGTCTTGATTCCTCTCTCCGTCACATTTGCAATCGCCTGCATCAAGCAATCCGCCGCCTCTACCATGTTCCCGACTCCAGCTCCCTCCACTATCCCCACAACATTGCTGGCCCCGTCCGCCCCGGCCAACCATCTGATCATCTCCGCTGCGCTCCAGAACGCACCGACCGGATTCGCGATACCCTGGCCCGCAATGTCCGGTGCACTTCCGTGAATCGGTTCAAACATCGAGGGATGTTCGCGCGTGGGATCCAAATTGCTGCTCGGCGCGATGCCAATACTGCTCGACAGCGCTGCCGCGAGGTCGCTCAGAATGTCCGCGTGCAGATTCGTCGCAACGATCGTGTCGAGGCTCTCCGGGCGCATGACCATGCGTACTAGAATCTAGCTCAACAACACCGCTCGCCTCGATGAAAGAAGCATGAAACCGCACCCGTCATGGCATCGACGAGCATCTTGTCATACGCGACGCGGCCCTCGTACTCGCGCGCGACCTCGTAGAACACCATATCCCAGAGAACCATACCGTGCCGCTGCGCGTTGCTCTTCGTGACCATCGTGAGCTTCTTGCGTGGCCGGTGGAGCGCCGTCTCGAACGCGAAGCGCATGATGCGCTCGATCCCCGCGCGCGTGAAGATGCTGACCTCCGTGGCGACAGTGTGCGCGGCGTGCGCGGTCGAGGGCGTGGTGCCGCCATGTCCGGAGTACTCGCCCTCGCTGTTCTCGCGCACGATGACCCAATCGAGCAGAGAGGGGTCCGCCGCGCAGGCGGAGAGCGGCGACGCGGTGCCAGGCAGAATGCGCGTCGGGCGGACGTTGGCGTATTGGTTGAGGGTCGTGCGGATAGGTAAAATCATCTGTGGGAAGGGTTATTAATCCATGTTAAAGTGTGGAGACGCTCATGTGTACCTGCCAGAGGGATATGTGGTCCGGGACGTCTATTGAGAGTAACCATAGGTTAGAGAGCACCATCGCCGCCGATCGTACGCCGTGGAAGAGAAGATACTGGAGGATGAGACGAACCAGGCCACCCGACCGCGCCGAAATATATGGCATCGTATTTCTTGAGCCCTTCGAAACCACCTTCCGGTGCATAGTAGCCACGTTGCTTGTAATTTTTGGAGCTCCAGTCGAGCGAGTCGAACTTGAGATTGAACGTGCCAAAGGTAGCTGCGAGCGTGGTCAGAACTTGAGTGGCCGCTTCGGTAATGTCGACTCCGATCCCGTCTCCGGGTATGCAAACAATAGAGAAAGTGCGCGGGGTAGTGCTCGACATTCTAAGTCTGGCGAGGTCTGGCGACGATCTGTGTGGTTCAGAGAACGAAGCTCAAGCCAGGGTGCGAATACGCGGGCCGTATTTTATGGAGTGCCATTTGGCTTCGGACCTCCGTTCCGAAGGTGGGTTCTCGAGCCCGCAGTCGTTCGAGGGTGAACCTAGACCATGCCAGTGGGTATCCCAGATATGAAATCGATATTGTGGATTCTTGCAAGTAAGCCGCAGTCCTGGTTTGGAGAAACTTTCTGTTGAACGCGGAGAGCAGCTTCCATTTCGAGCTTTACTCCCACGTTTCCCACGTTCCATCTCTCGTTTTACTCTCACTTGCAGGAGCTTCTGGATGTCCCGGCTGTCCTTTGACTGAATATTGGCTCAAGTTCTTATAACTATTCTTTCAGCTATTGGTCTTTGAGTTATCTCTTCACCGGATGGCAAGTTCAACAGTCTATCCTTGCTAAAAGGTTGATTACGGACTCGCCTTCGATATTGTTGCTGGTATCCTTCATACGTACGTTGCTATTTGACTCCTAATGTTTCAAGGTTTTGGTAGTTGCCTTCGACTCCAACTTTCCAAGAGGTTCTCAGCTCTCGCAACATATTGATTCCCTCAGGCTGATCTCCACGGTTCATTAGTAAGTACTGAGACTCGATCCAGTTCAGCGAGGTGTGGTTGAGCTTGCGAAATTGAAAATTCTCTGTGAGCGTCGGCCGATATTGAACGCTGCCACCCACAAGACTTGGAGTCTCTCATCTCAAGAGCCTTACTCGGATTGTGACAACAGCCTGAGGGTACTTCACAATAAGCTTGCTCATTCGAACGTAAACTCGGACAAGCTCGAGGCGAGTTGGTTCTTTCGGTGGGTAAGGCCGGCGAGGCTTGGTCTCTGTTGGTCTCCTATGAAAGAAAAGCCGGGTTCAGAAAATCCTTTTGTTAAATGTGAGTGAGAGTGCGATTACGCGGGCCGTATTTACGGACAATTCAGGGTGCCATTCAATATTCAGGTTCCATTCAATGTCATTGGGTTCAGGGCAAAGAAATTAGCGTCGCGACGTGGATACTCTGCCCGGAAGGTCTAGACTCTCAGCTTCCGAGACGCGTACCTGAAAACAGTCTCCATTTCGGGACGCTTGCCGCTTACGTTCATCATGAGCTCACTGTCCCTCGAAATATTCTGTTTCCGCTCAGACCGTCCGCAGACCTGACCCGTGGTCGATATTCATCTGGCTCTTTCAAGTTTTTCCTCACTAACTCCGCAGGCCTCACGAAGCTGGCTACGGAGGAAGATTAGTTCAACCAACCCAGGTTCGAATTCCGGGTATCCTATCAGCCACAGAATTCTCGGATTTTCTTCATCGACATCACTTCATTCATTTAAGCTGTATAGGAATGTCTTTCATGACAGTGTGGGAAACTCTTGGGATAACCTTGGTCGTATCGGTTCTATCCATTGGTTAGTATTAATACAATAGGCGAAAAAGCTCCACAGAACGCCCAAGGATGATTGGAACTATCATTACTGTCTATCAGTTAATGCCCTGATCTCCTTCTTCAGGGGCGGAGGCGTTTTGCGGCATGGGTTATAATACCGCTAGCTGCGGGATTAACGGGGTCTGCATGTTCTTTCGCGACTATGGAGACCACTAGCGTCGAACAGATTGCGCTCCTTGCCTCGCGTCTGAGAACTGTCAATGTGCGTCGATCTTTCATTTTATGATAATGACATCTCACCACTGCTATAGTGTATGCACGGTATGTAGACGAGAGAGACATCGAAATACGCGCTCACTCCTGGACCCGAAGTTGTGAACATAACGATCATGGCAAGCGCATGCTACTCTTTTTCCGACAGCAACTAACGCCTGCATATATCTAGATCTTTGACTACAGCTTGACTCTGGGGTCTGAGGTATTCGAACTTCACACTGCATTGTATTCCTAATTTTTTATACGACATCCAATATCCCAGATATCTCTTATGTGGTCTTCAAGACTCTCCCTCTCCAAAGTCCTTTTTTTCTTAACTCGGTACTCGCCGGTATTCGATGTCCCGGTGTTAATGTATTGTGAGCTAATCCTTGATTATCTTTCTCTTCCTCATATGTGATAGATTCAATGGTATCGAATCTGTCGTTCCAAGTGCGTGTTCGGCTCTATTTCGCTGATTCAAGTCTCATTTTTAGCTAGTATTGTGCCCAACTGCATGCCGCATCATCCTGTGAGCCCGCCCTTCGCCGATAAGGACATTCACATTTAATACTCTGCCCAGGGGGAACTATATTCGGAATGGGAGTCGCCGAAGGTTCAATTATACCATGTTCTTCTGCACCGGAACTGAGCCGTTGCAGCAATTCTTATCCTCCGGACGTATGCTTTGAGCGGCCGCAATCGAAGCGTCTTGATATTCTTCACCATAGTCTGGGCGGCACGTCCTCTACCTGCTCGGCGATTCTGCATCTAAATTTCCACAGTGTGGTGTTACAGCTTCGATCATCCTCCTGGAATTTTTCTTGCGGAGCGCGACTTGTACGCAACATTTCGGTCACAATAAGCTTCTTGCTGACGCGCAAGATAATTGCAGATGGGCCGCCTCCGTCGCCTGTTATCCCAGGCTGTAACTTGACCGGCGGGAATGCCATTTTCGCGGGGATTCCGTTCGTTATCGTACTATTAAATGACACCCGTGCGTCTCTCGTCTTCCTTCCAACCTCAATTCATTTCATTCTTCATAGTCATTATGATGTACACGCTGTGGATCGGCCTAAAAAATTATCGACACTCGAGAAATCCCTTAATCGTGACTTTGTACCGAGACGGAATCACATACTACGTTTTCCTCTGTTGTGAGTTCAAAGAGCTTTCGCGTCCAAATTACCCAGCTAAACTTGAGCAGTAATATCGGCTGTAAACGTTGCTACCCTCTTGCAAGCACCTGTGCGCATCTTTTCTTTTCCATTCACAAGTTCTGCCCGTGCTTAAGGCATTGTAGATGCCAATGGCTCAGCTTTTCAACACGTATGCGCTGTTCATTTCCGATGAAAAAATTCACTCATTCACTGCTCGCAGATTTCTCCGCGTCGTACACAGCGTCCTGTCCACGCGGATCCTGCTCCATGTGCGGGACATCGAGCACATGCAGTCTGAACGCACCTTCAGCACCGTCGCTCCGCGGGTTGTGTTGAGCTTTGCTGGTCCGAGCGTCGAAACGCTGTGACGAAAAATAATAATAAAAGAAGAGTGGTAAGAGAGATGATAGATGGGACTTGCACCCTCCTTCCCCTGGAGGCGTCTTAGGCTCAGGACTCTTTGGGATAGAGATTGAACCTGAAACTGTACAGTCAGATATAACACGTCGGACCTGTCATCCGAAATACGAGTCCTCTAGCGTCACGTACTTAGTCCTGGATGTACGATATTAATTGGCTTAAACCATCGCCTGTTGATTACAGTGCGTCCGACGTTCGAAAAGACGCGTCCTAGAGCCTCATCGTTTGAAAGACACTGACAAAGGGCCCGTTGAGAGAAACAACTTCCTTGCGAGAGACGAAGGGGCTGCTGGCCATGCTGCGACGAAAGGAAAATAAGAAACAACGACAAAGACTAACCATATTTTAATTTTTTGTCGGCGGTGTGTTGAGCACTGGCATAACCCCAGATGGAAACCAAGTCCGCAACACGTCAAACACGCGCCGTAGCGCGTCACCACGTGGCCGTGTCACAGTTTGCCGTTTCATCGGGATAATTAACTGGTCACCGGCTCGGCTTTCACCTGCTTCACCTCGACGACACTGATGCGTTGGACCTTTACTGGACCTCATACAAAAATGTCCTCAGTCGCCGGACCGCTGTTTATGGGTCAAACGTTTCACTAGAAGCTTTCGCCTTCGGGTGGTACTTATACTTAGCCTGAGGTCCTTGTGACGAAGGTCGAGGCTCCGACGGAAACTTTGAATGGCCCCATCTGTTGATTGTACCACTGAGATCTGAACGAGTCACCACCTCAGCAAGTCGGCAAGTGTACCCGACCTTACTAAATGGCAGGGAACCAGCTCATTCTCGGCCCCCGAAACTCCTCAGCTTTCTAACCAGCTTCAGTCTCACCATTCGTTCATAAAAATGTTTCTGAGCACGATCCTTGTTGCCGCTGCAGCCATTGTTCCAACCCTCGCCGCCAGCAACATTTCAGTTCCCTCTCTGAATGTGTGCTTGCTTCGTCCAGACTGTTTCTCTCACCAACCGCGTTGCAGGTCCCAGCATGCCCCGCCAAGGGCACGGTCACGTACGACAAGTCCGTACCAGACAAGGTCGCGTTCCCGCTCACCAAGGTCGAGGTTTGCTATGACGCCTCCCATATCGACATCACCTTCACGGCCTTCAATGAGACGGACTTTTTCGTGAACCCCAACTACACAACCAACGACCCCATCTACCAATACACGGCGATGGAGACGTTCATTTCGCGTGGAACTGGAGACCCGCAGGTGTGCTGATTCGCTGGTGCTTTCCTTCACCATCTCTAATTTTTTTGTGTGTGTGCAGAGATATCTCGAGTTTGAAATTGCACCGAACAATGTCACCTTCCAGGCGTTCATTTACAACCCGTCCAAAGTATGTATATTGACCCACATCTTGTCCGAACTCACTCATCCTCGTGTAAAGGTTCGCGCCGCAGGTGCTCCCTTCGACACTTTCTATGTCGCCACCCCGCTCATTGACGGGCTGACGGCCACCACCACCCTGAACAAGCCCAAGGGCCTCTGGACCTCGTCCGCGCGCATCCCGCTCGGCTTCTTCAACGTCGACGACGGCGAGGCGAAGGGCACGGTGTGGCGGATGAACTTCTTCCGCATCATCACGCACCCCGCCACGTTCCCTGACCAGTTCTATGGCGCGTGGAGCCAGCCTGACGAGGCCAACTTCCACATGAGCCCGTACTTTGGCCATATCAAGTTTGTTTAAGGGATTCCTTGCGCAAAAATCGGAGTGTTTCCCGCTGTGACTCGTAGATTCTATAATATACGATGTACATGTAAATACGCATGCTCCCCGACATGCTGAACGTGCAGTGAAATTTTCGCGAAGACTTGAACGTGATTTTGCCAAATGGGGCAAGTGCAACTTGTTTTGTCCACCTTCAAGCAAGCAATCAAGATGCTCCTCTCCCAAATCGCCACATACATCGTCGACAACGTAGTCGAGCTTGCAACGGTCATTGTGCGTGAAGCAATGGCGGCCCAGCGCGCCGCCTGGGAGGTCGACGAGGAGGCCGCAGAAGAACTCGCTAAGCTTGTGAGGGTTCTCGCCGGTTGGCTCAAGAACGTTACCTACGACGCTATGTACCCTCCTCTTCAAGTAGAAGCTGCCCCGGGCGAAGATCCGCTGGGCGCGATCCTCCCTCGTGAAGCTACCCTCGCGGGCCCCAATCCCAATCTAGAAGCAATGGAAGATGCTCCGTTGCCGTCGACGAGAACCCCATGGCCCCCTGTACCTGTTGAAGATGCCCTTGTCGTTGAAGACCCTCCCGAAGACACGCTGGTCGTGATGGATATGGATATGCCAGTTCGTGAAGACGAGGCCCCCGTCCCCATCGTGGTCCACAACCTAGTGCTATTGGAAGCCGCTCTGTGGCCGCGCTTGCCGAATGCCTCCATCCCCGTCAAATATACGCTGGTCGTGAACCCGGCTGAAGATGCTCCAAACACAGTTCTTGTCGAAGACGCTCCGCAGCAGCGTCCCTCCAACTTCTTCCGTGCTCCCGAGTGCTCCGTTGTCTCCATACTTTGCATGCTTGCCCTCTTTTGCGTTTGCGTGTTATGTACAAGATTTCTTCTGCGGCAGGCCGCAACAGTTATGACCACGAATCAAGTTGACCGTGCCGTGCCCAATCCAGAACACATCCCACTGGCCGAACTTGAACACGTTCCGCCAGTCCAACCCGAACACAGCCCGCTAGCCCAACTCGAGTCATCCACGTCTATCCGACAGTCTACGCCCGCCTTCGAGCCTGAGCAAAATGACACGCAAGACCACGCCCCCGCCGAGGAAGATTCTGTTCAGCTTCCTGCGGTCCCTCAGGAAGTGGGCTCTCCTTCGCCTACCACACCACCCCTCACATCCCTACCCCGCCAAGCCCCGGTCGCTCCGATCCCGCTGCCGCCGCTCCTCCACCTGTCATGCCCGAACAGCCCGCCCCTGGCCTAGCCACCAACCCGCCGAGTCCGCTCCCCACCTTCGCGTCCCCGGAAATCACCTGCGCCTCGACCCCGCGGCTCGCACACCCTCCATCCCCGAAGGCGCGCCCGCTCCCATGCACGGTGCAGATTGCGCGGCAGCTCCTCCAGTTCGGCGTCGCGCACGTTGCGTCCGAGGCGGAGCTGCGCGTGCTGCATAAATGGGCGCGCCTCGCAGGGACCGGTTCGATGACTGATGGACATGCAGCGGTGGATCATGCTGAGTGTGTCCCCGCGGGTTGGGAGCCGATGCAAGAAGAAGAAGAAGAAGAACAGACTGTTTGCGGCTACGACGCGGAGCCGCCCGCTCGAGGGACGGAGAAGATGCGAATGTGGCGGGGCAGTCGGTGGGGCGCTTGATGCGTTCGTCGATGCCACCCTTATCTATTTTTTATATCATGGATTTATGTACCGAACCCTATCCCTGATATCTATACAATGTACACCATTCTGCTGTTCGCCGAAAATTCATGAAGTTCATCCCTGTTCAAAACTCGAATGCAAAAAGGCCAAAAAAAGAGAGGGGGTGGTTGACTACGAATCTGCTGCTGCAACAGGTGTTCACCGACCGTCACTTTCGTGGCGACATCGACATAATTTGGAGTCGAAGTGGCGAAGACATAAACAGAGTTTCAAAGTACCTTCAAGGCTTGCTCGGTCATGGGAAATGCCGGAAATATGAACTATGCAGGGCAAGGCTAAATCCAAGTTCTGGACTGATTGGAATTCTCGTGGGCTTTGAATTTGGCTTGGATACTTACTTACTCGAGCACAGGCGCTTGTTGGGCGCTTGAGCCTGGGAAACAACCTGTCAAATCTCGTTTTGAAAGGTTTACCTTCCTCTTTTGGACTCTGCCCAAGAATTCGAATCTGGCCAGTCTCAATACTGCCTTCTGCTGCCCTCCGAGTCACTCGCCGTTGACACGAGACGGTCTTTCTTTCATCTAAAAGTATACCCGAGTCCAGCAGCCTCCATCCAACAGCCTGACAGACTACGACCACTGCTTATAAGACATTCGCTTTTGCCAATATCGAGCTCTACCCGGCGAGTTTATGGAAATGCGTTCTTTCTGCTATATAGTGCCGCTCTGGAAGGATCGTGGTGAGGCGCTACTCACTAGACCGGTCTCCGATCTTCACGGCAGGTCATCATCCCCGTTCGTTGACACCCCTTCAAGCTTGAAATTAACACATTGCATAACCCGGCCCTCGGTGAAACGCAGAGGCTGCATATCGTTATCACTTTCCGCGTTAGATAATCCCGCGACCTTGGCGCTGTTATGAACGGATTTGACTTGCTGCTTTTCCCTTACAGTTGTCCGCGAACGGGCTCTCTCAGTCAAGAAACGCCATTATGGATTTCGTCGAATTTTGGGACCGCCGTCTGGATGAAGTAACGTCCGGAGGCGTGCCTCTCGACGCGCATGCAACATCATTGAAGACCAAGTTCCCCAGACTGAGCAAACCGGTGCCGATGATGCGACCAGAGTACGATGTCGTTGTAGTGGGCTCGGGATATGGAGGTGGTGTTGCGGCGAGTCGAATGGCGAGAGCTGGCAAAAGCGTCGCGGTTCTGGAGCTTGGCAAGGAGAGATGGCGTACGTCGACATCTTTTATTTCTAGCGTATACGTGCTGAAATGCACGATGCAGCCGGGGAGTATCCCAGCGATTTGAAGGAAGCATTGCCCGAGGTGCACATCTCTGGAAATGCGGGAAGATTCAGTGGTCCACTCAGAGATGTTGCGGTGGGCGGGCCAACCAGCCTCTATCATCTCGTCCTCGGCGAGGGACAGAACGCGTTTGTTGGAAATGGTAGGTGTTATCTTCGCGTGCATGACGTGCGCTGACCAGGATAGGTCTCGGAGGGACGTCTCTGCTTAACGCCAATGTATTTTTGGAAGCCGACAAGCGGACATTAGAGTTGAGCGCCTGGCCGAACGAAATCCGGGAAGACACTTCCTGTCTCGATCCATGTACGATGACGTCCTGAGAGTTTTGCTGAATATTAACCCAAATACCTAGACTATGCCCGCGCTGCGGAAATGCTGCAACCATCTCCGTACCCGGAAGACTATCCTCCACTCAAGAAGCTGCAGGTCCTCGAGAAACAAGCCAAAGCTCTCGGTCAGGAGCAAAACTTTTACCGCGTCCCTCAGACTACTTTCTTCCACAACGGTCTGAACAATGCCGGTGTCGAAATGAAGGCTTCTACCGGCTCTGGGCAGGATTGCACAGGCGTCAATGACGGCTCGAAACACTCCGTCCTAATGAACTACCTTCCAGATGCGTGGAACAGGGGTGCCGAAATCTTCTGCGAGTGCGAAGTGCGTTATATCAGCAAGGATCGGAGTGGTAATGGATATATCATATTTTTCGCTTGGCATGTACCCGGCAGGGACGCGTTAAAGGACGATTTTTATAACCAACTGATGTGGGTGCGAGCGGTAGGTTTAATCCGTCTATTCTTCAGATTGTTTGGGCTCACATGGACGTATAGAAAGAGTTATGCTTCCTCGGTGCCGGTGCTTTGGGGACCAGTGAGATCTTACTTCGGTCCAAGGCCCATGGTCTTAAAACCTCACGGTTCGTCGGGCAGAAGCTGTCTGGTAACGGTGATATCTTGAGTTTTGGTACGCCTATTCTTCGAGGGAAAGACTGGTCGCTGACTATTTCCAAGGCTATAATACAGATGAGATCGTGAACGGTGTCGGCAGTGAACACCCGCCGATCGATACTCCTTGCGGACCCACAATTACCGGCGTCATTGATAATCGAGGCTCTCCCAATGCACTCGACGGTTACGTGATCGAGGAGGGTGCCATTCCACAGGCCCTTGCCCCGGTCCTCCAAGCGATGCTCGATGTTCTGCCGGGCAAGGAAAACCCTGACCCATATACGCCAAGTGAACGCCTTCGACATTTGTTCTCATCGACCAAGTCCAGATTCCTCGGTCCTTATGCCAAGGGCGGGAGTGTCAATCGCATGCAAACTTATCTCATCATGTCGCACGATAGCAACGAAGCTATAATCACCCTCGAGAACGACAAGCCGTATTTGCAGTTCTTGGGCGTCGGGAGGACAGACCATGTCAAGAAATTGAATGAAGTTCTCGCCAAGGCGACGAAAGCCATTGGAGGGACACTTATAAATTCGCCGTTTTATTCTGGTGAGCACTACGATCTCGCGGGGAAGTTTGCTAGCTGATAAGATCGTACAGCTTTCCATCAAGATGAAGAAATCACTGTTCATGTGCTCGGGGGTGCTATCATGAGCGCGGATGGGACCGGACGCAGTGGAGCAACAAACCACCTTGGCCAGCTGTTAACTGGCGAGGGGGCAGAAGTGCATGATGGTCTTGTTTGCGTCGACGGATCTGTGATACCGACCGCTCTTGGTAGGCTCGATCGTCCCTGTGGGTATGTTCATTGAACCCTATTGTGTTTCTCCAGGCGTCAATCCGTTCGCTACCATAACTGCATTCGCCGAACGCTCCGTCGACTTGGTCACAAAAAGGATTGGTTCGACAGTCGACATGTCCCCGAACGGGAAACTCGACCTTTTTGGGAAACCTTCGAAATCTTTCGCGTTAAGCCCAGACATGGTTGCAGCGAGCGAGACAATCCGATCGGCGGGTTCTTCGAAGGGGGGGATCCGGTTCATGGAGATTATGGACGGCCATATTCATATCGGAGACGATATAACCGATTTCGTCGTGGCCGAGAACGTTGCAAAGGGAGCTTCGAGTTCCGCGAGATTTTACCTCAACGTCGATGCGTATAGTGTCAAGAATCGTAAGTTTCTCGCACCTCTGAAAAGGCGCGACTGATCTGTCCACAGTTATCGAGCGCGATGACCACGCATCCCTCGCAACCGGGACGTTCTCTTGTGGTGCCCTGTCAACAGATCCAATGATCGTACTTCGAGGCGACATACAGCTTTTTACCGTCGATGAGACTGTCTCGGATGGCACCAACCTCGCCTACAAGCTCACGCTGCTGAGCACGGATGGGGAGACGTACCTGCTGAACGGCTACAGGAACATCGGTCCGGGCATGGCATTTTCTGTCTCTCACACCTGGAAGGCGACGACGACACTGGATACGACAATAACCCGCATGGATGGCTCGATAGTGGGTCGAGGGCGGCTGCACATCTCCTGGAGAAACTTTGCATCCGAGTTGAAGAGTTTCGAAACCACGAATAACGGCAGTCTCCGGACAGAGGCTCTTCCCTCTCTTGGATTTTTGAGCTACTTCGCCCGAAACATAGCCCGCTTCTTCCTGACTCCGCTGTCGCGGCTCGACTATCCCGACCCAAGCCTCACCGGATATCTGCCTAAAACGGCCCCGGCGCAGATAGTCCCTCTTATGGCTGCGGATGGTGTCCAGACCACGATGAAGATCTACGCCCCACAGGAAAACCCCGCCAAAGTCGACGGCGCGGAGAAGAGGCTTCCCCTGCTCATGATCCCGGGAGCTTCCGTCGACGAGCAGATTTTTGCTCTACCTACAATACGTCAAAACGCGGTCGACTACTTCACGTCGCGCGGATATATGGTGTACATCCCTATTCCTCGGTTTGGCCGCACGCCGGTCGCAGAGACGGGGTACACGACGTATGATTCCCGGCTCGATGTTGCGGCGGCAATGGAATATGTGCACGAACAGCATGGCGGCAAGATGTATATTATATGCCACGGCATAGGTGCTATTGCGACCTCGACGGGCCTGTTGGATGGGACCCTCCGTCCAGAGTGGATACGAGGCCTTACAGCTAGCCAGGTCTTCTTCAGGCCGCACTTCGGCCGCGTCAACGCCATCAAAGGCCGAACCCAACTTCTGGTAAATCTATATAAGGTCAGGTTCGCAATTTTCGGCTAGCTGTCCCGTCCTCACTCGTGTCTGCAGCTGCTCCTTCGTACTCCATGGTTCCCCATGACCAGCAATCCAAAGCCCTGGAGCTTCCAATTCCTCATCGACCAGGTTCTCCGTTTCTATCCCGTGGGTCCCACCAAGGAACTATGCACCTCGACAGTCTGCCACCGCAGCTCGCTGGTTTATGGGCGCCTCTGGAACCACGCCAACTTGTCACACGCAACTCATACACACCTTATTAACTTCCTTGGGGGCATCCACATGAATACCCTCTCGCACTTGATGCGTATGGGCACCGCAGGCCACGCCATCGACAACGCTGGCCGCAACCTTGTCACCGACGCCAATATCACCCGCCTGCAGGGTATACCGATTTTGTTTCTCAGCGGCGGCGATGATGTCGTCTTCACCCCCGACAGCACGAGCATGAGCTACGACGACCTGCGCGAGCGGTTCGGTACTGCTCTTTATAAGCGCGTCGTTGTTGGCGGCTATGGGCATCTAGACTCTTGGATGAGTGAACGGAGTAGACATGATGTCTATCCCGTTGTAAGGGAGCACGTAGAGTGGTGTGAAGGGCGCGTTGGAGATATAGTCGCGACATGAATACGCTCGAGATACTTTTACATATTCTTACAGGGCAATACAGTACAGTAATAATAATGCGAAAAAAAAGATTATTCGAGACCAATTCGAGACGTGCGAACTAACGCAATAACATTACGTACTTTAAGTATGCCGGAAATGCCGAGACCAGGTTGCTTTTCGACCTCATTATTGAACCAAGCCCCAACTCGCTCAATTGCCAGTATGCGCCACCCTCTCCCTCCTCTGGACACCATGATTCGCCTCTCAATAATCAGAACAATCGACAGGCTCCGCGTTGTCTTCCCGGATTTGGACGACGAGATGTGGAATACGATTGACGAAGATTCGGAAGAGGGTGAAAAGGCCAGGGAGGCATACTTTCTGTTGGGGTTGGCTGTCCTGAAGAAGAGTTTGGCTGATGCTGTCCTCCGGGGTCCGTTTGACCTCCCACTCGGGTGTTATGAAGTGAGTCTGGCGTCTTCCCCAAGCCCATTATTTTGACCTCGTACCCAGGTTATCGAGAATGCTCTGTTCTCTCTCCCGACCTTCCTATCGCTCATAACTCAAGCGGAGATCGAAGTTAAACCCCAACGTCACACCTATAAGGGTTTCATAATCTTCATTGGCGCGGCTGAGACTGTACTGGGCACGCCAGCGATGGAGGCTTGGATTGGCGAAACGTTTCTACCTCTGGTGGCGCCCGCCGAAAAGGCGTTTCGGAAATCGTAAGTACCATCCTCATCGTGAGGTGACTATGCTCACCGAACTCCAGCCGTTCGATCCCAAGCTTAAGGCGAATGCGACGCGCCCCGCCGAGTGCTGAAGAAGGCGTCCGGCCACCGAAGAAGATGGAATACGCTGAGTGTAAGTTTGGACTTTCTTGGCACCCTCGTTTCTTCATTCAATTTCTTCAGCGCGCGCTTCCCTGGCCCAAATTCGTGCGCATCAAGCCCACCACGCCGCTCGTCGACCAGGTTTTGTTTCAAGAGTATGTGCGATTGCAGAAACATCCATTTCACAAGCTAATATTTCGTAGTCCCTAGCGGTTGCTGCCCAATATTCAACCATAGCTTTGCGCGCGCTGGTTTCTGCAACTCCACTTCTCGAAGGCCTCTTATGACAACAACGAGTCTCTCTCCCCTCCACTGGAATCATGCATTTCTTACCTCAAGATCTTTTATCTTTTCGTTCCTCGGACCCCCTTCAACTTGCTTCTACAAACATTACTATCCGCCCACCCAGCTTCCACGACACTGTGATACAACGAGCAGCATAATGCAATACTCCACGACACGTCCACCATCACAAGTAAAGCGATAAATCCGCGCTATGCCTCCGCTGAATTCTTCCATGACTCGGACTGCACCCCGCTCTTCTTTGAACTCGGTGGTCATGAAGCTTCTGCGACCCAAGACAACTACTTCTTCGACGAAGCGGACGACGACGACGACGACGAGCAACAACACTCTACAAACTACTGCCCATGAACTTTCTCTCGCAAATGAGCACTACATCAGCGAGACACTCTCCATACACCAGCCTGATCGCTCACATTCCCACCCTCCCTTACGATCCCATTATCTTGTATTTCCATCTTATATAGGCCATGTAGCGTTATAGTTTTGTATCAACTTTCTTTTATTTTTTCTTTGGTCGAAGAATATTAATATACTTGTATTGCATCCGAAACCATGCGGAGTAAATCGGAAGGCTATTCCTATCTGTTCCTCTCCTCGATGGCATCTATTCGTCTTGCTCTTTATTAGTCTCCCTCAAATTTCTTTCACATTCACCACGAACCTCTGTTCCATTCAAGCCGCGACATCGTGTCATAGTCCTCCGAGTGTCTTTGCTTGCGAAAATTTGCGGAAAACCCCACAACGAGCCCCGATACAGGCCGAGAACCGGGATACTGCCAATCATGGCGGACACGATGCTCTCTTTTCTGCGCAAAAGATCTTCTGACTGCTAAAAGTCAAGTTATCCGCCGCTTTGATATCTCCCGCATGCCTACCTCAGCTTATCTGTTCTCCCTCCACTGGTTCACTATCCATGCCCTATACCGCCACCCTGCACTGCCGGCGCCAAAGCAAAACCAAAGGGAGGCTGACGCGGTCACGCTCGCGCAAACATTGGGGAAGGTATAAATACCCCGGCATTTTCCGTCTAACAGCATTACTTTTTGCCTCTTCCTCTTACTCCCATGTCCTCTCTCCTTCCTCGCTCTTCTCTCTCGCCCTCGAGTACCGCACGCCCTCGCGCACCGCACGCCCTCGAATACACCACGCCCTCGAGTATCCCTCGGGCGTCCTCTCGTTCGCCGATGGCTCGCTACCGCCTCGCCCAGTGCGTATACCCTCCATCCTCTACATTATCCCCTAACCCGCCCTTGCAGTGCCGCCGTCAAATGGCCCGCATGCGTGACGCCCGCCTAGTTCGTCGCTGTCGAAGGTATGGACCTGCCTTCTCGCTGTTCTCATAGTGGCTGACATCTTCTCGCCAGGCTCGCAGCCGCCATCCCTCCTCAGCCTCCCCTCGATGCCGCCCTCCGTCGAGCTCCTCCAACGCCGCCGCCGACGAGAACAAATCCAAGGACGACTAGAGATGGGCCCAGTACCTACGGGATGGATCGACTTCTCCTTCGACGGATAGAAACGGTCCCGGCGAGCTAAGCCGTACCAGGCCCCCTCCCCCGGCACACGTCGCCCCGCCGTCATTGGAGCGGTCGTTGCCCCGTCGCTGCGCGTCTCCCACTACTCCTTTCACTCGTCCAGCACCCCCGTCCACCCTCCTTTCCTCTCGACGCCGTCCCCCATTGAGATCCACGAGCACGCCAAGTTAGGACGTTTGAGACAAGAGCGCGGTGCTTGCGGGATGGATCGGTCGCCCACAGGCAGATAGATGTGGACTTCGGCGAGCTAAGCCGCACCAGGCCCCCTCCCCCAACCCCCGTCGCCCCGCTGCCCCTGGAGTGCTCGCTGCCCTGCTGCCTCGCCTGTCTCTCTCCTTCGTCCGACTCAGTGCTCCTCTCGACCACCCCACCTCCCGCTCGACGCCGCCCCCCCATTGACATCGCGACCTGTCGCCGCCCGAGAACTTAGCACAGGACGTATGAGACGCGCTCAGCGACGTACAGGATGAATGGGTCGACTGCGCGGACAGATAGACGCATTCTCGGAGGGCTAAGCCGTACCAGGCCCCCCCTCCCGGCTCTCCGTCGCCCCGCTGTCCCCGCACCACCGGCCCTTGCCTTGTTGGCGGAGAAAAAGACGACGACCGACCACAGTTACTCCTCCACCACTACCGACTCCACCACCGAAGGACCACGACGCGAAGATCAAGAGGCGCGGCCGACTGGGGACGCCTAGCTCCGTCGCGCGCCGCGGTACGTGGTCGACCCGACTCACCAAGACGCTGGCCCGAGGGGCGGACGCGCTTTCGACTCGAGAAACGTCATGATGAGCAGCTTTGGGGATGGAGTCTGGTTTTGGTACGAAGGGTGTTGGTTGTGGTTAGTCTGCTTCTTTCCTTTTATTCAACTTGACGCTTACTGTTTATTTTTCAGGCCGTGTTGTCGTCTTGATCTCCGTCCGCCCGTCTCGTCGTCCTCTTCTCGGCGTCGACAGTCGCTCTCACCCCCGCACGGCACCCCACGCCCACAGGCAACCCGATACCCGCCTCCAGCCCTCGGGTACCTCACGCCGGCAAGGCACCGACGCCCACAGGCCCCGACGCCGACAAGGCACATACGCCTACAAGTCCTGACGCCCGCAACGCACGCCGCCACCTATCGCTTCTGCCAATCCTTTTTCATACCCAGCCTTCACGGCCATTGACGCCCACCCGCACCCGACGCCGACAAGGCTCCGACGCCCGCATGGCAGCCACGTCCACAAGGCAACTCGGATCCGCTCCTCCCTCGTCCTTTTGTATTATCCATATTCTCGTCAGCTGTCTGGCTTGTTCGTACTTGAAACATATTTATTGCCTAGCTGGTCGGGTATGCGTTAGGCAATTTACTGTGTGATCCCTTAGGCTTAAGCCATGTGAACTTGGTCAGTGTGAACGATGTTAGAGACCAGAACCCCGTCAAGATTTTTTCCTCTAGCTCACTTTTCTGAATGGCAAGCTAGCTATGTATTCTGTCATTTCAGACTCCCACATGACTTGCCAATCTACTGTACATTGTAATTGAACGGTCGAAGTGTATTATCTCCGACGAAGAGAAACCCCACATTCATCTTTCGGCGGAACATCTGTACCACATGAAACTCGCCTCCTCATCCGGCGAGATTTTCATAACTTCTTTGGCCGCCTTCACAAATGCCTCACCGTCGGGTCCAGCGAGCGCGGCCAGAGACTTCGTATTATCGTTGAATGTGATGAAACAAAGGAGGGAATTCTCTTCATCATTTACCACGGCTGAGATGTCGGGGATATAACGTGGATCAAATCTGATATTGCTGCAAGGGATTGAGAGTTTAGAAAGAGGCTGAAGCTGAATGTTGCAGACGTACAGGAAGGAGTCCATGTATTTTTGCCAACGAGGGGCGATGACTTTCAACGGGATTGAGGCTAGACACATAGTCGGGACATCATTTCTGCGGAGGACCTCGCGATGGGAGCTTCGCCATCCAAGTCCGTAAAGTGGTGCGGTACGGGAATTACGGATACCACCCCAGACCGCCGGCGGAGAGTCATAGGGTCGCGTTAGAGGTATTCGCGCAGGATTCGTGAGACTATTCAGCGCGATGAGTATAGCAAAGTAAAAGGCATAAACATACACTGGATTTGGCCTGTGGGAGGTGGAGCTGCTACTGCCCGTACCAAATTCCTTTGGGAGTGTGGTGCTACTCTTCAAGGAGGAAAGATTCCCTTGCGAAGAAGTTGCCGGAGAAGAGCTGTCCTCCTGCGGAGCTTCCGCCTCTGCGTCATCCTGAGCCACAGATGCGCCTTTTTTCTCGCTGCGGAATACAACGCTCAGCGGGCTATCTCTGGGAAGACTTTTCGCATGAGTTTTCAGGCGCTCGACGAGTTCTACGTTTTTGCCGTTTGCTTCGATTGAGTGTAATTCGCAGAGCTTTACTAGCTGATCGCGCTTGAGGAGAGCTGGTGAGTTGAAAAGAATTTGGGTTATCGTCGACATCGTAGGCGCCCTTGTGGCATACCAAAGTGGAGGTGAAAGGAGGAACTCCAAGTTTCTGTCATGTGCTCGCGCAACGCGTTGTTGGTCGATGTTTGTCAGCGGCCTCATTCATTTCCACGACCTCAAAAACCTTGGCCCGCTTCCTAGTTGGTACTGGCTCTTGGGAGACCTGGGGAAATGTGCTTTTATCTGTCTATCCTCATCAACTTCCAGATGTCTGGAGTCCCACATTGCCCGGAGCCAGCCGGAATCAAGTGTCGAGAATTGCTTTTACGACTTCAAGTCGTAACCGTGATGTTTCAGTCTCAAGACTGTATCAAGGGTCTCCCTGTCCTTCAACTTCTCCAACCCATTCAAGCGCTTAAGCTCCGTTCAAAAGTGCTTGAATGATTTATCGTCTCACAATCTCACGAGTCAAATTATGTGGTCAATTTTCGGGCTCATGGGAGTTGAGCAACTCGCATCAATTCTTTATACTCTCAAACCAGGAGTCGCTAGCAAATAGCGAGCTTCAAACTTCTTGTAATCTAGGAATACATTGTCGTTCGTAACTCTATATAAATCCATTGCGTCGTACAAAAATAAAATAAAAAGAAATCGTAATCCGGTATAGGAGCTGTAGATGTCAAGCCAGCAACGTATGGTGGAAACTAAAAGAAACTGGAGGTTTGATACAAAGCACCGAACCGGTAGCCGGGAGTAGAGGTTGCGCCCATATGCGAATAATGTTGAGGGGTTTGGGAGTATGGCATTTTGCGCGCAGGAGCAAGGCTGCGCTTCGGATACGGCAAGTTCGGGTAGGTTGTCACTTTTGTTCGTGTAGAGATGGTAGAGTTGAATAGTTTTTCCATTTTGTGCATGGGATTGGGGGTAGAAGCGGAGCGGGAAAATGTCTTGGACGAAATAAACGGTGGGGGTGCTGAAGGCTTTGAGAACCGGCGAGGCACGAAAAGACTGGGAGACGGCGGAGACGGAGCGCGAGACCGGCAGAAGTTTGAAGGAGGGGCTGGGTTCCCCAACGACTCGGTCTGGATGTTTGTAGTCGCAGGTACCGTTGCAGATTCCTTTCTTTCTTTGTTCTTGATGGCAGACATGAATCCGTGGAAGAACGCTGACGGGATCTGGGTGATGACGTCTCTGGTGTCGCCTTCTGGAAAAGCCGTCCGCTTGAACGCGGCTACCTCGCGTGCCGTGAAGGCGGCCACCCCCACCAGAACCTATCAACGGTGAGCACACAAGACTACAGGGAATCACCATTTACCTTGCGAGCACTTGCGGACGTAAGGTGAGATAGGGCGTCTGTAATCGAGGTTAAGATAATGCCTAAGAAGATATAGGAGACAAACTAAGGTAGTATGTAGAGTGAGGCACTGATGTAAAAGTTGTGGAAATGGTTTGGTGCGGTAGATTTGAGTATTGAGATCACCTGCAACTCCTCCAGGTAATCCGCGAAGACAGGTTGTAAAAAGATGGGGACAGAGTCGGGGACCAGCATTGACAACACCTGCAGTTCGTCAAGGTCGTCCTCACAAACGAGCTGTGGAAAGTTCAAGTTCATTTAAAAAGAGAGCTATGTGCGCACCGAATAGGCATCTCCGGATTTCGGAGGTGTAGGTATGGATGCAGGTACGGTTTCAAGAACTTCCACAGCTGAATATGAGATCAATACATGCACCGCATGCGATCGTTTGAGCTCAGACCTTTTGTATAGTGAATTACTTTGCGTTCACTCTGGCTGAGTCGAGTGCGCTTTGCGGTAGGGGCTTCTCCTTCCAATAATCTTCTCTTTTTGGTTGACGATTCGTTCCTGCAAAACAACGTCAGCTTTGATACAACGATGGCGAATGAGACCAACTCCAGATGAGCACTGTACGCCGCGACCGCAGCATCGATGAGGGGCCCAAAGGCATCCTGGAACCACGATAGGACATCGTGGTCCAGGGCGGCAGCCATGGCACCGAGAAAGACGTAGATGATGTTGGCAGGAAGCTCTGTTGCATCGATGTCGAGATTCGGCCAATATTTTGAGACAAGGTATCCGAAAATCTTGTTTTTAAGGACACGACTCTTGATAATCTGTAGTCGTATCAATACTCAGTGACTCGCAGTGGATGCACCAAAATTAGAAGCTTACCCCACGATACATCCAAGGAACGTGGAACTTGATAAAGTAAGTCAAAATGCACTGCTTGAGGGCGAGTTCGCCGGCTGCACGGTAATCTTGAACCCGCTCTGCGCTGGCGGTCTTGATGAGAGCGGCGAGCCCCCGCGTTTCAAGATAGTGGTAAAATCGCGGATTCGAAAGGGAGAGAGCGAGGTCGACGGCGCGCGCAATCCGACTGTCAAGACTAACCATAGCGGGGGAGGTTGTCGGCGAGAAGGTCGGCGTTGATAGCGACTGCGAAGAAAAGGGAGTCTGGAGGCGGTGGTTGAAGCCTAAGGAAGGGAAGTCGCGGTGGTGTGACCTGTCAATACTTGGGATGATCGCTTGATGCATTGATGGCCAACCGCGCTGTCCATTTCATTCTCCGTATCACCTTTCTAATTAGCTCGCATTAAGAGCTATCTTAAACGTTAAAAGAGAGTGGCCAGAAGCGCGAAGACGGAATATGAGCAAGAGTTTTGCTCCAGGGTGCATTTTATATATTAAATTTTGAAATATCGCACTCAGCTTGCCGGGGCCGGAGAAACGACTAGTGTGCCAGTTTGGAAGGGTGAAAGTGGATACAAGGTAAGCCTACAGCGAGCGTGGGCAACGGCTCTTAGGTTTTTGACAGCTGAGTTCTAACCGGTGAGCGGAACAAGGTACATGGCTGTGTTAATTAGTGCTGGGTTTAAAATGTTTTCGGCCTCGTATAATACATAGCCGCGCAGCGGCCTCCGTGTCTTGAAGGTATGGCTGGTATAATACATTAAATACCGGCGCCGCCGGCCCGAAAAATTGATGGTATTTAATGTATAATACTTGTATTTAATGCTGTATTTTTTGTATTCAGTGTATTTAATACTGTGACCAGGCCGCACCAGGCCGCGGTTGACATCCAGCCAGTGGAATCAACATGTGCCTCCATTTCCGGGGTGTGGAGGCTGGCGCGATCAAGGAAGTCCAAAAATTATTGGCCGACAAGTGGGTGACTCAGAGTGATGTCCTGCATGACTGTAATGGCAGCATCAGATGGCTGTCTCTTCGGCTTTCGAGCCATATATTGTTCTCAAGGAATCGGCAACTCCTTCAGCTGCAATAGCTAAGTTCTGTGGATGCCCTTGACTGCCTGAGTGTTGATGCCGATTTGGGATTAAATACACATTAAATACACGGCCTATCGGGACCCTCCAGGTATAGAATGTTTTATACCTGTATAATACCTGCTTGTATAATACAGGTGTATAATACAGACTTCTAAACCCGGCACTAGTGTTAATGTCGTTGTATTTGCATATGTTACTTATGTCGACTTGGGCCAGGAATCCAGCTCTGCTGGCAAGTACTGCGCATGCTCTTTGAACAGCATTCCCTTGGTGCAGTAGAAGAATGAGTTCAACTGATCTTACATGTGAGGTCATTGAACGGAAGATAGTACACCACGGGTGTTCACGACGTCTTTTTGATTCATTTCCATTGCTTGTGCCATTTTCTCCCGAGGGAGCTTATGGCGGTCAAATGTACTTTTATTCTGAGTCCCACGCAAATATTTCTGCCATGTATTGAACAAAAATTGAGGCAAAAGAAATATGGTGAAGTATCCGTAGCGTACACTTGACGCATATACATAAGTAGCACTAGCACAGTTGACAGTTGTTCTTAACGGGGAATATATCTACCGACCCGCGTACCAAATGCGAAAATAAGATATCTATGGACAAAATCGGAAGAAGTGTTTGCAAATTTTAAGATTTTCCAACCCGCTGTTCGAGAGTCCACAATTGCTCAATAGCTCTGGACTGGAGAGTTTTGCAAGGCAAGGCAGGCTGTCGAAAGATGGTTGACTTTTCCGAGATACACTAAATTGGGAAATTGTTGAATCGTTTCACCCTTCAATTTGAGTAACTGTTTTGCAGTGAACGCTTGCTCTGCTCCAAGACCGCTCTTCGTGTACCAATATGGGCCTGGCAAGCAGTGCGCCAACCCGCAAACGTGGTCTTCAGAGGCCGGCGGCGCGTGTACCGAAGGCCCAAACGTTCGCGAAATGAACAGCTCTTCGCCGTGTGAAGCCGAGGCCACTTTGTGCCCCGTCTCCAGCTATTTCCTTGAGCGAGATTTATTGAAATCTATCGATAGATGCACTCCTCACCAAGGCGAGAACGACGACCTCGCATTTCGCGAGATTTTGAGGGGGACATTATGGGTTGGTTGAAATCGGCTGCGATCTTCATGAGCATGTCTGTCACCAGGAGCTCGTCGATCAAGACAACGGCGGCTGGATTCCCTTGGAACAGACCATTCGAGGACGCAGGGACCACATAGAATGTGCGAGGCATTTGATGAAGACAACGACTAGGACAGTACTTATATGATTTCTGCACGCTTGACGGATGCGTGTGTGATTCCAGGACGAGCGGAAGGCCGTTTGCATGTTTTGTAGATTGACGGCGGATTCCAGTCGCCGACACACTCACACTCGGGCTCTGCAAATAATCGTGGTTGCGCGATATGGTCGGCAATAGTAAACAAGAACGTAGCACCACTTAGGCGAGAGAAAAGAACGTGGCTGGGATCCGACTCGGAGTGTTGAACTAGTCTCTTATAAAACAAAAAAAAGTGCTCGTACCTGCGCGTGCTGTAAATATTGAACACTGCGGCCACATGGTCGACCCGGAGTTCAATCCATTATCAAATGCCCACATAATGATATCGGTACCTGGTGGAAGGAAGGAACCGGACTAGGATGAAAGGCTGGTGGTGGGAGATTCGGTTGAATAGTCGCGGTGGCGTGACCTGTCAAGCTTGATCTATTGATGCCATTCCGGACGTGTTTCATTCCTTTCCGCATATAAACCCTTAGCCGGCGTTAAGAGTTGGTCTCACAAACACCATGAGTTGCGGATGCGATTTATTTTTTGGGAAAAAAAAACGGCACGGCGTGGTTCAAGTAACACTCGCCGACTCGAAGTTGAAACGACTGCGGCACGGCGCACCCGTACTCGTTTGATGAAGACCGTTTAGAATGGTTAAATAATAAAATATGCGGCTGAGTTTCAACCGGTGGACGGAACACAGTACATGGCTGTGTTAATGTCCTTTGAATTTGTATATGTTTGAATGTTGACAGGGGCCAGGTCAGAGTGAACTGTGCTACTAGCCGAACAAAGATTCCCCTGGTCCAGTAGGCTATTGAGTTCAATTGATCTTGCTTGCGAGTTCATTGAACGGAAGATAGTACACTTTCTCCGGGTAGTGTTAACGACGTCTTTTTGTTTCATTCCCTTTGCTTGGGCCATGTATTATGACGGCCAAAATTTATTCCTGCCCAAGGAATTTGGTTCTAGTAGGTTTACAGTATTTAACCGGGAAGCGAAACACTCAAGCAAATTCGCAATTCCTGGGCCGAGATTGCATAAAGTTGGTGGGGATCTCTTCATAGATCGATAGAGATGTGTCAGGGCTACCTGGCAATATATAGTTTTATAGGGAAATGCCGTGTTTTGATTGAGAATGAGACCATTCTTCTACAAACATCAGATTTTGCAGAATCACGTGGAAGCGAAACACTGCAAAATCACCTGTGGGCCGCAGTTCGTTGCAATCCAGCCCAAGGGGTGTTTATAGTCGTATTCTACGACCTTGAAAACCCCCAGTTCACACCTGTGCAGGAGGAATTGGGCGCCCAAAATGCTGTGCCTCTGACGGATCCTATCCTATACTTTAAAAGAGGACGCACAGCTTTTTTGATAAGTCACATGCTTAAATCACGAGACTTTGTCGAGTTCTCGCTGCCGGCTGTCGAGATGTCGCCGCAGGTTCCCACGACCCAAGGTGCTGCGCCGGAGGCGGGTGGAATTAGGTTCGGATCAAGCCGCCGTTCTCAGCACACGTGACATTCACGTGCTTCGCAGGGAATTTTGAGAAGGGGCTTGTGCCAAGATCAAGAAAAAGGGCAATGTGTTCTGATTGCTCTCCCGCTTCAGAAACAAGTTTGATCCCTTCGGTCTAAGTTGATAGCTTGTACATTGGAAGCGTGAAAATGTTTTGGCCTACTTGGATTTCTGATAGATCCCCCCGGCAGCCCAAGAAAGGGTCGCGAACATGGCCTTCTTCACAAATCTGAAGGAATGAAGTTTCCTCTGTGCTACTATACTCACGGTGAAAATAAAAAATGTAAGTTTGCAGTTAGATTCCTCTTTCAGGTTAGATGCTGGAATAGCTTTTATTTGTGAGGATAGGTGATATGACGAGGCTGCAGTTTAACAACAAGTGAAATGGTGTGCTTAGTCAGCTGCACCGAAGCTTATGGTTTAAGTTTTCTTCCTTCCAAATTTTTTTTCAACACTCATTATGATTGTATGCCATCCAAAATATGTCCTCTCATTGCCTCGATGCTTTACTGCTCCCCATATGACCAAGGGTGGCCTTTGGTGAGGTTGAGTCACACATGTCACGAATTGTGACACACCGCCTGCAAGAACAAAATTATTTTTCCTGCATGACCAAGGCAGTTCTCTGGATAGAAATTGCTGGTCGACTCACTGTAAATTATGTTCCCAATCCATCGAGCCCATAAAACCAGCGGAATTCCCAATTAATGGCAATAGTCTACGATATATCACAACTGCATCAAACCGTTCAAAGAACGAGTGCAGTGCAAGAACAATATAATATTTTTGAAAGTTGAGCAGGTAATGCTCTAGAGGGACATCCAAGGAACATATTATCAAGCAAGACCATGGCAATCATAGTTGAAACAGCCAAGAAAAATGCATTTGAACACATAGTCCTTTTTTGGTAGTTTGGACCAAGCCTCTCTCCGAGATTCACCGGCTCGCCGGTGCGGAGACAGGCTTGCTCCGAACCTAGGGTGGAATATACTTGTATATGAAAACACAATGTACACAGCCACTTTGATAAGTCACCTGATAAATCACGAGACGTTGTCGACTTCTCGCTGCCGGCTGTCGAGATGTCGCCGCCGGTTCTCACAACTCGGAAGGTGCCGCGCGCCGTGAGCGTTAGCGAGCGGTAGTGCGGCACCGTATAGCAAGAAAATAGAATTAAGGTAACAGCATAGTTGACTCCCCGCCGGAGGCGGGTTGAATATACTTGTTACATACTAAATGCCATTGACCCAACGCTGGAGCGCATCACGTGACAGTTTGTTGGCTCAGCGGCGCCAATTAGGCACTCATTGCCTCGATTATTTTCTGTCTTCATGGATGCTTGGCTCACCTGGTTTGTGTTCATATGGTTCCTTTGCTGACCTAATTGGGATCAGTTGTTTTGTGGTTCAACTCCCCGTGCCAACTTTTTTCTCCCTTTTTTTTATCTCTTTCTTTCGGCTTCGTTATTGATTATACGTCACGTCTCACATAGTCTGTTTACACAAAGATTGAACATTCAGTGTACTTATTGGCTGATGATCAATGAATGTTTGACAGCAATGTAATGTTTCAATTGCAAGTCATGATGAGACATGATCACATGGAGGTACTAGAAGTCTCAGGAGCGAATATGGCAAGGAATATGGTCCTCGCGAACAGTGGAACATGTATCGGCAGTTTTCCGCCGAGATTGATGGCCGTGATGGCAATTCGGTTGAATTAGACAAGTCCCATTCACACCAGTCCCATTCTGATATACTTTGCATATACTCAATGAAAAGGCCTCAGACAAAAAATCCCTTTAATTTTTATCATAGGTTAATAGGAAGTGAGCTCAACATCCGTCCATCACGGACATCAAAATGTCACGTGATGCGCTCCAGCGTTGGGTCAATAGCGTTTTCTAATAGCTGGAATTGACGGCAAAGACATGAAAGAAAGAAGATGGGCAAGACGGATAACAGCTGAGCCGACCATAAGCGCGGGCAAGGCTTTTTCTTAGGTTTTTAGTGGTTGAGTTCTAACCGGTGAGCGGAACAAGGTACATGGCTGTGTTAATGTCGTTGTATTTGCATATGTTACTTATGTCGACTTGGGCCAGGAATCCAGCTCTGCTGGCAAGTACTGTGCATGCTCTTTGAACAGCATTCCCTTGGTGCAGTAGAAGAATGAGTTCAACTGATCTTGCTTGCGAGGTCATTGAACAGAAGATAGTACACCACCTTCGGGGTGTTCACGACGTCTTTTTGATTCATTTCCTTTGCTTTCCTATTATCTTCCGAGGGCGTACTTTTATTCCCGGGCAAAATATAAAAGTCAGGTATTGATGCAAAATCGGGGTAAAAGGGAAGAAAGGATTTGCAAGTTTTATGGGGCTGAGAATTTCCAACCGCTGTTGTCGACACGAGAGTCCACAGTCTCAGTTGTAGCTTCGTAATGCAAGGCAGGCTCTTCGAACGATGGTCTGTTAATTTTCAAATTCCACTAAGCTATATGGATTTAGGAATATGACAGCTTCCAATTCGTGAAGATAATCATCTTCCACAACGGCCTGCGGAGGGTTCAACTTTCACTCAAAAAGAACAAGATAAGATATCTCATTGAAGTGATATTATGCGATTTCAGAACCAAAGCCGTGTATTTTAGAGCATCTGCAGATGGTCTGTCGATTTTGAATTTCCACTAAGCTAGCCGGATTTAGGAGCATAACGACTTCCATTTCGTGACGATAATCATCTTCCACAGCGGCCTGCGGAGGGTTCATGTCAAGACAAGCCCTGGGTCGACCTGGCTGTGGCGGGACAGAGAATAACCCGGCCGGGACGATAGTTGAATAACCCGGTCTGAAGTGATCGCGACTGACAACGAGAGGGCAGCACTGAACAACCCGGCTCTACTGGGGAAGTTTGGCTATAGCCGTCGAGGGGGAGCGTCGCGAGACTTGAAGAGACGGCGGGGTAGCCGCCTGGTCACCGAACTCGAGGAGACCTCGAGGGGAAGATGATATGTGAACGCGCGTCGTTCGTAGTCGAAGTGAGAGAGCGCTGCGCCGTTGTCAGGTCAAAGTAGACTTGATATTAGACGAGGTAGAATCTAGAGTACATGTAGATTCTACCGAGTTTATATACTGTGTCCTATGAAACTGATGGTTGTCCCTCCTATGAAATACCGACCGTCTGCAGGTGTTCGATCTTGGTAACGGGCGATCGGGGTATCCCGATCGTCGTTTGAATAACCCCTGGTTGGTTATTATGCTATCTCGATCGTCGTTTGAATAACCCCTGGTTGGTTATTCTGAATCCAATCGTCCTACGCGTGTTCTGATCAGCATTTGAATAACCCCTGGTTGGTTATTCCCAATGCAATCGCCCCAAGCGACTATGAATAACCCCCTGGTGGTTATTCCGTATGCTTGTGATAACCCGGGATACCCGGGGTTGAAGTTGAGTGAAAATGTTGGAATAATGCCAAATCATGACATTACCCCCCCTCTTCAAGGTCGATGTCCCAGCGACCCTAGAATACTGTGGAGCGTGGATTTCATTTCGCACTTCAAAGAGGAACCCGATTGAACCCGGTAATTCCTCGTTGTCGTGTTTTATTCCTCTTCATCCCAATATTTGATCGCGGTAATCGGCTTCTTGAGTTTTGATCACCGAGCACTGCCACAGTTTCGGCATAATTGGCGGAAGCAACTCGTGTAGATCAATCGCGGTCATGCGTGATCTAAACGTTAATTGCTTCCCCATTTGGCCTTTTGCATAATGTTTCAGCTTTTAGCTTCTTCCATTTGCAAGCGCGGGTTCTCCGTTTGAATTGTGCTGCGGGTTCTTTTGCGCCCCTGACCGTGCTTTATATAACCCGGTCAGGGTGCGCGCGCCTCTCCTATCTCTCTTTTTCTTTCCCCCATGTCGGATTTCCCCTGGAAGCTGGCTCGCCCCTACTCACGCGCCCAAGCGCGCATCGGCCTTCGTCTCCGCGACTTTGAGACCATCGTCCCCTCGCCTGAGCGTCCGTTTGGGGTGCCACGCCCCCCTCTAAACCCTGGCGTCGTCTCCATCTTCGCCGATCAGTCACCCTTCGTCCTCAATCCCTGGCGGGTTCCCCTTCCTCGAGAGCGCGGTTGGGACCTCTCGAATCCCGCTCGCACCCGCGCGTACGTGGGTCCTCTTCCCGCGGTCTTGGAACGACCGGGAGTTATACTCCCAACGGCGGTTCTCCCGCCTCCCCCTCCCCAGTTCAACCCAGCGCTCTGGGACTGGTTACGCCACTCTCGACGTCCTCTCCAGGACGTCCAACCTCCTCCGCGCCGGCACCACTGTGCCTATCAGCGCGTCCCGCTGGGTGGCATGCCCGCGGTGTACCCCTCCTCTTGGTCGTTCGCGGAGGTCGCCCATCAGCTCTTCGTTGTTCAGGTCCTCTCGTCTTGGTTCCGGTTCCAGGTTTTCGGCCCCCCGCACATGCAAATCGTTATAGTCTGGAACGCGCATTTGCGGAACGAGCGGCTCGAGGACCTTGACTTGAGCTCGGAGATCGTATCCCAATTTGACGACGTCCTGAGCGCGATCGCGCGTATGAACGCGGACATCGAGGGCGAGTCCAGGAGGACCTTGACGATCATGGTGCGTCTGCGTCCTCTCTTCCCCTTCCCCTGCACTCCATTTACCCCACTTCGCAGCTTGAGTTCGAGCAGCGCCTCTTCTGGCTTGCGCAAGTCGGGGCCTCGGTGGCGTACTCGTTTCACTTCGTCGATTTGCTCGACCAGATCGTGCAAGTCCTTCACCCCGAATGGGCGCCTGAATACCGCGTCTTCGACCTCAATCATCGTCGGGGTAGGCTTGCGGAGCGGGGTTCAACCCCATCTGGAGCAATTATTTGCGACCGGAGACCGCCATCCGGGTTCTCCCTGCAAATTGGTTCGATCCTCGGGCGCCGCTGGCCCCCAACCAGCCCAACGAACAATCCACTTGGTTCCAGTTCCCGCGGATGGCGGAGTTCTACGACCGTATGTCGCTCGTCTTATTTCTCCATCGTCGCATTGAACCCCGGGTTCTTTAGATTTGGCGGAGGTGGGCATGAATGGCCCTTCTGCGCGCATCCCTTGCGAGGCGGCAACCGTGTCGCCGCCCGACTTCGACGATCCCGACCCCTCGTACGCGTCGCGGGTTCTTGAGGGGTACGAGTTGGACGAATTTGTGGGGAGCATGGTCTGTACTGGCGGGATTTCGCAGGTGCCACCCCGGTGGTCACGGCCACCCCCCCTCCTTCGCCGGCGCGGGTTCCTTCACCGCGTCCTCCTACTCCACCATCGCGCCCGCCCCCTCCTCCTCGTCCAAATTGGAACCAGGAGGACTTCATCCCTGTCCCGCCCCTCAGTCCCCCGCCGGACATCCCTCGCGGAAACGTCGCCGAGGATCCGAAGAGATCAGAACGGGGAGGGAGCGCCGAGCTGCACCTCGCGCGCAATCTCCCCCTCGTCGCCCTTCTCCGCCCCCTGCCGCCGCCCACGGTCGCCTTCTCCCCGTCGCAACCCACGGGGACCAACCATTTGAATCCCAGCGGGCAACCGCCCGCGGTCTAAGTGGCCCCCAGCGCCGAGGCTGGTTGTTGATAGTCGCGCCACGCCGACCATATTTGTGCACGAAGCACACCGTCCCATTGGCGCCGTGGTCCGCCAACTCCTGCCGCGATGTCCCCATTGTGAACCGGGACGTTTCTGCTCTGACGACACCGACCCCAACGCAAAACGTCCCAACAAGCCGCGTCGCACTTGTTACCACTGCAACAAGCTGCACGAGAAATGCCAGACCTGGAGCGATTTCCAGGAGGCATTCAACGAGCGGATGGAGGAGGTTTTGTGGGATTTTCGGTTCGAGTTTTGGGAGCATCTCGGAGAAGGGCGCTACCAGCTCTTGCTTCCAGACCCTCGATCAATGGACCTGGTCCATTTGGGTGAGTCGTCTTGTACTCCCTTTTCCTCCTGTCTGATCTTCTTCTTCATCTAGCGAATATAGTGGACTCGTACAGGTCGTTCCTGTACGAATTCCAGCCGCTCCAAAATACAGACAGATCATTCCGTCGCCACACGGCGCAAGCGAACCGCCCCCGCGCCGCGCCGGGTTCTTCTCGTCGCCCAGCGCCAGCCGCCTCTGCGGCGGGCGCTCATGCAGGTCGTCCACCGCCGGTCCCACCCCGCGCCCGCCCTCAAGACGACGAGCTGGGTTTCTCGTTGGGCGATTTCAACCTGGACGCAGAGCCCGCGCTACCGCCCTCGCAGCAAGCGTCTTCAAGTCGGGGGCCGCCTCCGCGACCAGCGCCGCCGCCCGCCCCATCCTTCGCGCCGGGGTCTTCGGCGGGTCCGGGTTTCAACAACCCTTCGGCCGCCTTCCCCGCCGACGTGGAGATGGAGCCCGCCCCTCTCCCGTTCCTCGAGCGCAACCCGGAGTTCACCTCCCAAGGTGTCGCGCGAGACGCTCAAAACCTCGCCGCCCATCTCTCAACCTTGCCGACCGAGCAACGCGCTCAATACCTGGCGCATCTTGCATCCGTTCTCGAGCTTGCGAGCCAGGACGTCGAGATGCCACCAGTGGATCGGAAAGGGAAGGGGAAGGCGAAGGAGCGATGAGTAGGGGGTTGCTTCGGACTCTGGCGCGCCGGGACGCTTCTTCTTTTGAACAATTTGTATTCATTATACTGTTACAAACGCCATCGTATCGTAGTCTTGTAATTTGCGAAGTTTTTCTCTTTCTTGAAACACGAAGCCTTTTTGAACCGTGCGAAGTTTCTTTGGGAAGTGAGGTGCGATAAGATAAAGAAGCGAGTGATGAAAAGATGCGAGCCGGGTATAGGTGCGGATCAGCCGCGGGTATTTCCATTCGGGTTCTTGTTGCCTTCATCCAGCCTATTCCCCTGGTTCTCCGAGTATGCGCTCGGTTTCTTCCACCGGTCTTCCGGTGCCGGGCTCTGCCTCGTAGATGATTCGTTCTTCTCTTTCTACAGGCGCCCCACTGTCGAGTACCACTCGTCCTGGCACATCCGTCCGTCGGGAGTTGTTGATTCCCCGCATTGTTTCTGTTAGTCCCGGGACTAGCATCGTCATCCGGGAAAACGGGTCCCTCACGAAGAGGTCGTCGGCGTGCGTGCCCACTATGTCCATGAGGGGCGGCATGTCCGCATATTCGTCGTCGTTCGGGGCTACAGGGCCCCTTCTATGTTCCCTCCGGGGGCCTAGCCCCCTTGCGGGTCGTCTTCCGCGTTGTCCTTGGCGGAATATGGGCTGGGGCCGCGGTCTACACAAACGCGCCAGCCAACACCCAAAGTCGTGGCCGTAGCCACGGATAATTTCCATCGGGCCGCGTCTCGCTCCTACGAGACGTCTGTATCGAGGTCCAAGATATGTGGGCATCTGGGAGTACCAGGCCACAAGCAATCCGGCGAGTGCAAGGAGAAGAAGGGTCAGGAGGGTGCGCACCACCCATCGTCCTAGACTCCCTTCTTCCCTGGAGTTCTGCAGGTAGACATTCATCTGTAGCATCGTGGTGTTTCGGGGTTATATTCGTGCGTGGTAACGATCGTCGGGGTGGGTAGACTAGATTCTACCTTCTGTCAAGACAAGCCCTGGGTCGACCTGGCTGTGGCGGGACAGAGAATAACCCGGCCGGGACGATAGTTGAATAACCCGGTCTGAAGTGATCGCGACTGACAACGAGAGGGCAGCACTGAACAACCCGGCTCTACTGGGGAAGTTTGGCTATAGCCGTCGAGGGGGAGCGTCGCGAGACTTGAAGAGACGGCGGGGTAGCCGCCTGGTCACCGAACTCGAGGAGACCTCGAGGGGAAGATGATATGTGAACGCGCGTCGTTCGTAGTCGAAGTGAGAGAGCGCTGCGCCGTTGTCAGGTCAAAGTAGACTTGATATTAGACGAGGTAGAATCTAGAGTACATGTAGATTCTACCGAGTTTATATACTGTGTCCTATGAAACTGATGGTTGTCCCTCCTATGAAATACCGACCGTCTGCAGGTGTTCGATCTTGGTAACGGGCGATCGGGGTATCCCGATCGTCGTTTGAATAACCCCTGGTTGGTTATTATGCTATCTCGATCGTCGTTTGAATAACCCCTGGTTGGTTATTCTGAATCCAATCGTCCTACGCGTGTTCCGATCAGCATTTGAATAACCCCTGGTTGGTTATTCCCAATGCAATCGCCCCAAGCGACTACGAATAACCCCCTGGTGGTTATTCCGTATGCTTGTGATAACCCGGGATACCCGGGGTTGAAGTTGAGTGAAAATGTTGGAATAATGCCAAATCATGACAGTTCAAATTTCACCCAAAAAAGAGATAATACTATCTCACCGAAGGCGATTTCGAAACCAAAGCAGTGTCTTTTAGAACTTCTGCGGCTGCGTAAGGAGATAAATACATATACGATATAGCGAGTTCAGTGGGATTGCAACACTGGTACGCTTTGCACTCATCATTGGTGCACCGCAAACGTTTGGGATTAGAGTCGTTCGCGTCGGCCAATTGAAGGCTCTCTCTGTGAAGTGTCCAAATGAATTGAAGTCAACCTTGGATAACAACAACTCTGAAAATGAAACCAACTCGAGGTAAGCGCCATATGCCAAGACCGAACAGTCGATTGGCGGGCCAAAGGTTTCGTAGAACCCCGATGCAGACGTCGAATTTCACGGCAGTCATCGCGCCAAGGAAGAGGCAAATGACGTCGGAGCAAGGTCGGGAGAGCTGAAGACAAGATTTGACCATCCCTGAGAAACTAGCCGTTCAAAGGTCTTTGTAGAGAGGACTCGATCCTCAATAGTCTGCAGTCTTGGCCGTCAGTAACTCAGATGCACCAAAATTAGAAGCTTACCCGACGGAATGTCCGCGAAACCTCAGAATCAATGAAATATGCTAGGAAGCACTGCTCGAGGGCAATTTGCCAGCCGCGCGCATATCCTTGATGAGATTGGCGCTGGCGGTCGTGACAATTGCGGCGAGCAAGCGGCGAGGCCCCGCGTTTCGAGATAGTAGTTAAACTGCGAGAAAGGAAGAGCCTCAGCTTCAATGGCGCTCGTCGGGAATCGATATTAATCATGGCGTGTGAGAAGGAAGAAGGCGCGTCGATAGACTGCGATGAAAGTACTTACTATTAGGAGGTTGAACAACGGTCGCGGTGGCGTGACCTGTCAAGTGATCCGTTGATGGCATTTCAACGCGCTTTATTCCTTTTCATTTCGCATATAACCCGTAGCGGGTATTAAGAGTGGAAGTATCACAAACTCGTACATTTTATTTTTTATAAATAAAAAAACCTGCATCGTGTCGCGGCGTGTTGTGGACCCTGGCTCAAAGACACTCGCTGTCTCGAAACGACTGCAGCGCGAGTAGGAGTGTGACGTAAGTAGGCCGTGTAGAAAACAGATAGTTTCAACCGGTGGACGGAACACAGTACATGGCTGTGTTAATGTCCTTTGAATTTGTATATGTTTGAATGTTGACAGGGGCCAGGTCACAGTGAACTGCGCTACTAGCCGAACAAAGATTCCCCTGGTCCAGTAGGCTATTGAGTTCGATTGATCTTGTTTGCGAGGTCATTGAACGGAAGATAGTACACGTTCCTCCGTGTTTACGACGTCTTTTTGTTTCATTCCTTTGCTTGTACCATGAGGGTGGTGGCCAAAAATCCACTTGATTCCCCACAAAAAATTTGTCTAGGCAATGAGATAGCTGAATTGACGGCAAAGAATTGTGAAAAGAGAAAAAAAGATGGGCGAAATCAGAGGAAGGGAAAAAGAAGGGATTGTAAATTTTATGGTGAAGTTGAATTTCAACTCGTTGTTCTTTCATGGACTTTTTCTACAAGAGACTCCACAATTGCTCAACAGCCCCGAGTTGTAGAGGTTCGTAAGTGACCTATAAAGCAAGACCTTGTAAGTGAAAAGAATGTACTAGAAAGCTAAAAATTACCGGAGTGACAGTGGTGCCTCGGCTGGGTGGGCTCCAAGCAGTAAGTGCGAGGCCAGAATCTATAGCGATGATGCTGGAAACATGGCACATTGCATCAGTATGACTGTAGGCAGAATTGAGAAATATACGAACTTAAACTGCTCAGGGGAGGGAATGGCTAAGACAAGCTCGAAGGTGCAAGGATTGGAACCATCGATAACAGCTTGCGCATAAATCTGGCTTCCAGAAGGCGCGCCGGCGTACGACAGGAATGTATTGCTATGTCCGTTCTGTATTATAAATTGGCCAATAGTGTTTGCGGCCACAAAGGACCACTAGAAACGACGAAAATATCACAATTCAAAAACATATCGTTGAGGTAAAATTCACCTGTTGAATTGGGGAGACTGGCGCAGCCTTCACTTGTCCGACGACAGGATTAAAGTCCGAAGTTAAGCCAAAGGATTCATCTAGGACGTGGCCCTGAAAGTCGGTGACACTGAAAAGTGTTCCGGCGAGGGCAACAGCGGTGAGATTGACCATGGAGAAGTAGAGGAGAACTTAACATTTCAGTCGTTATAATTATTCTCCTAAATACTTACAAGAACCCTTTAAAGGAAGCTTCGTTAGGTACCAGGTCTCCAACAATATCAAAAGCGTCTCTTGCCACTCTGCCTGTTAACAGGACATCCACGTAGTTCGAACGATGAAGATTGACCCTGGAGGTACAAACACACAGAAGTGAGAAGCTTGTTGAATGTTAAATGTTAAATGTTCATAGGTTAAAAATACGAGCTTGCAAAAAGTTGAACCGAATACCTATGGCCCGACCCAGGACCTAGTACTTTGTCTTCTCATTTTTCTGGGTCTTGCTTGGCGTGGTGTGTTCTAGCTAATTATCAGGGAAATAGATCGCACAAGGCCAAAACATCTCAGTTCGGGCGGAATAAAAACCTGACATCCATTTCGCACTAGCTTCGCTTCTCTTCCCACCGTCTCTCTATTCTAGGACGCAACGCGCACGCACGCCGTTTGATTGGATTGGCAATGTTCGGCGCCGTGGCAGCCGTGTCGGGACAGCTGTTTCGCGAGGGAAAGGTCTCAACCATTGCAGTCAGAAGACTCTTCGATAACTTATTATTTGGCCGCGGCGGGAGAAGTTCGTTCATTCATCGACATTGATGGACTGCTATAAAGTCAAATTATAACAGGTGGAAGCAAACATGAGAAACGAGAAGCATCGGCGGCTAGGGCCGCACGCCGTTCCAGTGCCTGGTCAGGCACGGCAGATTGATCCGTCTCTGTACCGTCGCAAGAGCTGCAGAAATATTTACGGGACGGGGCGGGCGGCGGGATGGTGTCGGCTCCATGCCTGTGAGATGAGCCAGCCATGTGTCAATTTTTTCGGTCACTTTGGTCAAGTCGCATTAAGAGCTTTCAGCGGCTTGGGTGAGCAGTTCCGCGATGTCTTCCAAGTGAGGTGAATTCGGACCTTCGTGATGTGATGTGATAGACAAAAAGCATTCGGCGAAGAAAAGCAATTTCGACAAGACCTTCAAATTAGAGTTCATAAACCTTCAATTGGCGATGTTGCAAATCAGTCGTGAATGATTCTTCCCAATGATTTACGTGCTTACCGTCGTTAATGGCCATTCCTTCGACACGTCTGCTCAGAAATCCGCCGTCCAGTAGAAAAAGACCAGAGGGCCCGACGGAACGGTACCAGGGACCCTTAGAACCGTCGCGACGTGCAGTCCTGAGCGTCGCATCGATAGAGCTTGAGTAACTAAGGACAGACATAGCAGAACCCTTGTGACCTGAGTGAGTCTGAGCTTGGTCTAACCTACAAGTGATTGATTGACCAGACTGAGCGTCGGTACGCTCTTTCGCCGAGGCGTAGAGTTTGAGACTAATAATAGAAATAGAAACAGAAAATCGCGCCAAGGGAATAAGGGAATCAAGCACACGCCATGAAGCTGTTAGAGCTTTCTGAAACCCAGGCCAGACGTCCGTCGAAGGTGTTGGGGTTGTTACATGCACAGGTCCGGGTGTCGACGTCGCTGTTGAATGGAAGCTGCCAAACCGGCCTATCGATGCCAAAGCTGTTAATGGCCATCCGATTCTAGTGTCAAAGCTGTATACATGAACATCGGCGCTTAGTCGGCTGCCTCAAGCGGCAAGAGGGCTGTGCAAGTCTGAACATCTCGAGCTCCGAACTGTCTGTCCTGCGGGAGTTTCAAACTTATTAGTTCGCTTTCGGAAGAGGGATTAGTATTGCGCAGCAGGTAGGTATCTGCGCCACGGCGGGTGCAGAAGGGCCTATATTGCAGAGGGCCTCGAGGAATTGATTCGGGGCGGCAAAAATATGGAGTTACTTGCAGCTCAGGCCTGTGAGGGCGGATGGAAGAGTGAATTGAGCGTTGACGTAGTAATGGCAATACGACATCCGATCACTGCAGGTATCATGAGTGTATTTTGCGACACAAAATTAAAATTAAAATTCGCACAGCAATAAAATTAAACGTCCCCGCAACCAAGTTCAACCAACAACAGAACCAATTTAGTACGAATCGCGGATCAATGGACCAGATTTAGAGTCGACTAGCCTGTTTACTTTCCCGCCAGGTCCAGAACAATTGGGGTAGCAGGCGGCCAGGGGTTCGTTCTTATTCCAGACTCGGGTCGGAGTCGATACTGCGATCCATCCGTGCTGCGGATAGGGGGCGACATGGGCGGTACAAGCGTAAAGAGCTCGGACCTGGACTCGTTGGGGTGCTGTCCAAGTCACGGTGCCAGTGGTCCTGAGTTGAAGTAGGAGATTCGGAGACCGACGGAGATAGGAGAACGCCCCATGTCAATCCGTCGTGTGGCGGGAATAATAATCCCGTGCACCGCGAAACAAAGGCTCCAGACTAGCAGAATGAAGCAGTTAAAGTTGAGTCACAGCTTGAAGTTGAACTTGAAGAAGCTGTGGCCGGCAGAGTTAATGGGGAAAACTGATAACGCCGTCGACGTCGGTAAGCGGAGACAGCGCTTGGCAACATGCGTTCACCGTGAGTTACCTCCATAGGCCGAGGAAAGAAAATAATACTCTAGATCTATGGGAGGCAGTTGGATTGTCCTTCAGAAAAATCAACAGCAGACGAAGGTTTGAAATTCAGTTCAAGGATTTTGTCCTACCCGTTACCATTAGGGTGGAAAATTTACAGCTTGAGCCTTGGATCCGCGCGACCACCGAAAATAGAACCGGCAGCAAAAATGCGAGTCTTGTGCTCGCTCCTTTTGTCGTGTGGTACCTTACAGACTTCCCACGCCGCGATCCTAGTTACCATATGGGTGGCAAGATGCGAGTACGCCATATGGCTTCTGCCGACGGTAGAAGCCCGCTCGTCCCCTCCTCATTCTCCTTCTTCCAAAGTGGTTTGTAGTTTGTAGATTTGGTATTGGTGCCTTGAAACATTGCCTGCAAAAAATCCAAACATCGCTTATCCAATGCGCTTATCCGCGCAGTGATTCCCGACGCGCATTGAACATTCATTGTCAAATTGAATCGTCTTGTGGTGATTCCAGCCTCTGTTGGATTTTTCGCTGCCAGTGTTGATTGTTTGTACCACAGCACAAATTGGAGGAGGTGATCAAAGTGCTAGCTTGTTGAGGGCTGTTGAGGGACGACACGGACGCAGGAGAAATCACTAGTCAGGGATCGGCTACTACCACATCAATATCTGTGATGGGGTTCATTTTTGATGTATTTACGGAACCTAATTCAACGGTTCGAGACGAATTCAACTTGAATTCGTCTTTCGCTAGTCTTCCGAGCTACTGTATGTTATTATGTCTATGTCTCTTCGGACCTCAACGTCTACTCAGACTTTACCAGAGGAAAATGACTGAGGTAGGCTACTAGTACTCTTTTTTTTTTTTTTTGCTTCCGGTCGCACGACAATTATGTAAAATAGAACTCTTAATAACAATCTCATCTCTTACAGCTTTTCGATTAAAATTGAGCTGTAATTACAGCTTGTTTAGGGGCCGTGGCGATAGTGCGCGTTGTGTGAGCCGGTGAATCCATCCATCTGCCAATGTATGTATTGCGGGATCCCATGAGCGCCGACGTCGCCTCCGAGCCGGCGCTTCAGTCGAAAATAATGGTTCGAGTTGGGGGTTCTAGACTGTTCCCTCGCGCTGCAATCGTGGTTGGAATTTTGGTTGTGATGCGCCCCTTCCAAAGAGGTTGAAACGAGACTTGGAAGGTAGATTTGCATGGAGGCTTATCGCTGTGGCTGTGCGACCGAATGGAGATTAGGTCGGCTATCAGCGTGAGGACCGCGTGTTACGTGTGACCAGATCGGGAAGAGCAGATCTGGGCGGAACCAAATAAATATGGGAGCGTGCGGATTTGGCGTGGTTTACTTTCCTGTCGTCAACTCCCCCGTCCTGCGAAATGTCTGCTTCGCCCGACCTCGACATCGAGAAGAAAGCGTCTCACTCCGGTGAGCTCGCCACCGAGGACGTTGTCCATAATGAAGACGCCGGCCACATGCATCGTTCCCTCAAGGGAAGGCAAATCTCCATGATTGCCATTGCTGGTACCATTGGGACTGGGTGTACGCCTTTTCATTTTATTTCTTCGCATCCCAGTTTCTAATTTTTTTTTTTCTAGTGTTTTTGGGTGTACGTTTTGGTCGTTCGACCTCAGCTTGACCCATTCTGATTAAATTTTTTAATAGTCTGGGAAAGCATTGGCCAACGGTGGCCCGGTTGGTGCCCTGCTGGGTTACCTGATCGTCGGTATGCTCGTCGGATTAATGATGTACGAACGGATCGTGGCCTCTTGTTCGATATGTGCTGATTGATTTTTGTAGGTACTCGCTTGGTGAAATGATGGTATGGGATCCTTCGGCTGGAGGATTCATCGAGTTCTCCACTCGTTATGTCGACCCCGCTATGGGCTTCGCCATGGGATGGCAGTTCTGGTTCCAGGCCGCAATGACCGCCCCCGTCGAGATTACCGCTGCGGTAGGTTGGATTCCTTATGTTTCGATCTCCATATACTGAGTCCTTTTTTTACAGTCCATTGTTATTTCTTTCTGGGACACGAACGAGAATCACAGGGCAATCTACATCACTGTGATGCTGATCGGTATTATCCTCGTCAATCTTGCTGGTGTTAAATACTTCGGTGAATTCGAGTTCGGTGCGTCAAAGCTTCTTCCTTTGTGGTACACGACGTTTATCGCTCGCTTCAGTCTTCGCGTTCATCAAAATTGTCACCGTCATCGGCTTGATCATCATGTGTCTTGTTGTTGACCTTGGTGGTGGCCCCGACCACGATCGCCGTGGTTCCGCTACTGGAGAGACCAGCCATTCAACAATAGCTTCGCTTCCGTCGTCCCTGCTTCCAAGGCCCGTTTCCTCGGTTTCTGGGCTGTCCTTACCCAGGCCTCCTTCTCTTGTACGTTTCTGTGCACCTTGGAACACCACAAACCTCATTTCATCTTTCAGACGGAGGAATGGAGGGTCTCGCCATGATCTGCCTGGAGGCTGCTAACCCTCGTGTCTCCATGAGGACCGCTGTCCGCGCCATCTTCTACCGCATTGTCCTTCTTTGTTCGTCATTTCTTTCGTAACCTCTCTGAGCTGCTCCTCACATTCGCGCTTACTTAGACGTCTTCGCTGTCCTGCTGATCGGCATGTGCATTAGCCGTGACCAGAAAGAGCTCCTCCAGGCCAACTCGGATGCGACTGGTACCGCTGCTCAGTCGCCATTCGTCATCATCATCCAGGTCTCCGGTATCAAGGTCTTGTCGCACATCATCAGTAGGTGTCTTTGCCTCTTACATTATCTATCATGCTAAACGACTTGAAGATGCTGTCGTCCTTACCTCCGCATTCTCTTCCGGCAACGAGTTCCTTTACTCCAGCTCGCGTTCGCTTTTCATGCTCGCACAAGAAGGAAAGCCCCCCGCATTCTCGCCCGCGTCATGAAGAACGGTGTACCCGTCTACGCTCTTGCGTTTGCTCTGCGTTCGCTTGCCTCGGCTACCTCGCTTGCGGCAAGCAGGGCGCCAACGACGCCTTCAACTGGTTGGCCAACATCACCACTCTCGGCTCCATGATCACTTGGGTTGGTATTGCTCTGGCCCACATCCGGTGGTGTGAGTGCTCTTCGGTCTCGATCGCTCCGTTTCCAATCTCATATCAAAACAGACAAGGGCATGCAGGTGCAAGGTCTCAGCCGTGATGAGCTGCCTTTCAAGTCATGGACTCAGCCCTACGGTGCCTGGACTGTCCTGATTGCGTTCAGCATTATCATGTTCTTCAACGGTACGTTGCTTTCGATTCGGTCTTTTCATTCGGTCGCTCAACCTCTCTCTTTCAGGTTACGCGACGTTCTTGGCGAAGCCCTTCGACTTCCAGTCGTTCATCTCCGACTACATCAACATCCCCTTCTTCGCCATCCTCTTCCTTGGCTACAAGATCGGTCAGTCGCTTTGATTTCCCTACACGCATGCATTTCTGACTTTTCCCATAGTCAAGAGGACGAAGATCGTTTCTCTCGCCGAGATGGACTGCTCTACTCACTACGTCGAGGACAGTGTTGTGGTACGTCCTTCCCTTGTCCTCATCCATCCTTCTTTAACGCTGACTCTGCCTCCCAGTATTCCAAGTACTGATTGATAGATCGGTCCCAAAAGACTTGTAGCACCCATATCTGTCTGCAGGATACTAATGATTCATGATCATGTGGGAGGGTTCGGGTTTCCAAGAGGGAAAATGCGGATGCGGAACGATTAGCGTCGCTCCAAATTTAGATCACATGATCACTGTCCGCTGCTTTACTTCTTGGCTTGCGACACCCCACCCACAACGCAAACTTGTACTGTGTACCGCCAAATAATTTATCTGCTGTGGATGCCATTTTCCTGTGACTGCTGCGACTGCTAGGAGGAGTGGAGGGTAACTGGAGACTGAGGGAAAGTCTCGATAGGACCTGCGGTGATATCTTAGTTAGAGGCTCCGCGCGGGTGCATTGCCGTACGCTTCAGGTTCCAGGCACAAATGTAGACAACTTTCTCTCAAGATCTGGGAGCGATTGCTCCAGTTGGGCTCCGACGCCAAGGTCCGGCGGCCAGAGGCGGCTAGCTGAATGGAACGGCACTAGAACGGCCAATGTGATAACCATCTCTTTCTTCTTCTTTCCCACTTGGCCGGATTTGTTTATAGAATTTCCTTATTAGGGACTTGGCGTTTTGGGCGAATCGAAGAGCAAGCTTGACAAAACAAGTTGATCCCGGCTTTTCCTTTGCCTCCCGTACACGCGCGCTACATACCCTCCAATACGGCGAGACCTCCATTCTTGTGTCGCCACGAATATTCACGAATGTCTTCCAAACGGCGGGTTCTTACCCCAACTCAATCTCATACCATTCAAGACGACTCGGACGCGGATGTCCCCCTCAAAATACAGACGTCTCGCTCGCTTCGTTGGAAACTACCTGTCTCGAACTCTGCCAATTTATTCCACGTCGGAGAAGACACCACCCTCTGCTATGCCCCCAGATCCTCCGAATGCGATCTCACTGCTTGTGCGTCTGCTTCCTCCGGCCTCAAGATGAAGAACAGCCCGGCTCCCTCTTCCCTCGAGCTATTCCTTCCCGATTTGCCTGAAATCCCGGACTGGTATGAAGACGAGCAGCCCAAGCAAGCGTCGCAATCACTAGAACCTGTTCCAGCCATCCCTGTACATGTATTGAACACGCCTACTTTGGACACGCCTCAAAGTGACTACCACTCGCTCGAGGACTACCACCCTACTTCCTTGTGTTGCCAGGACATTCTGGCGGAGCTCGCGGCGGCACAATGTAGCGATGGCGCAGCAACTTGCGAATCTCCTGGACTAGTACTCTCGAGCTGCAAGCATAAACCGCAACCTCCACAGACCGTACAAGCTTCATCGCACGGGCGGCCTCTATTCACGCACCACATACGCCGCTCATACTCGCTCGATTTGGCGGACCGGCGAGCGCGAGCTGCAGAGTTTCCGTATATGGTGCGTTTCATCGCGTATCTGTGCTCGCTACGATTTACCAACACCTCGGAAGGTCCCACTGGACGTCGGCCTGGGCTACGGTCTGGGCTCGCCCTTCTCTCTGGCTCCCATCTCGTTCCCCATCAGCCCCGACGTCGACCTCCACACGCTCCCCGACGAACTCGCCCAATACCAATACGCGTCCCCCTCGCTCTCTCTCGCTCCGCAGTCAAATCCAAATCCAAAGATGTATCTCAGCCCAAGCTCGTCTGGCCTCCGCCGCTACGAGGCGCTTTCGGTTTGGCGGCCCCAGGCCCCGTCTCCACCGTCTCCACCGGCTCGCCTGCGCTCGCCTTCGGACTCGGACGATGCCCATAGCCTCGAGCAGCCCTTCCCGTCGTCGGCGTCACTCTGGGTCCTAGACGCCCCGCCCCCGCCTCCGCCCCCGCCCCCGGCTGCCCTCCCGCAGTCCGCGTCCTGGCCGCCGACCCGACTCCAGGAGGCCCGACGTGGTCAGGAAATGTGGACCCTGGAAGAGCAGATCACGATTGCGGTGCTTCAGGCTATGGATTCGCGGGACATGCGGGCCGCTGGGCAGGGATCGCATGCGCATTCTAGGCTTGTCGCGAGGAGCAGTAGGAAGAGCAAAGTTGGACGGCTGTTGGGGAGGATCTGGCGGCGGGGAGGCGTCTGGTGAATTTTTCGCGCGAATCGCAAATCTACAGCAAGCTATGGCCCGTGGGATCCTTGTATATTGTGGCGGGCAGGCCCGCTTTGAAGATCGAAACACTGGACACTGGACTGGTCTTTCTCGTCATCGTATAATTTCGTTTTCTGTGTTAATGTCGATGTGCATTTACGAGTAGTATATACATACAACGATAGTGTGAAGTTGCAAGTAGATATGGAAGATGAATGATATTCAAGTACTTACACCAGTATCTGCAGGTTGAGAATTAGTTGGGTCCAAGAAATCGGAGAGGGGGCGGTAGAAGAGGATAATGGAGTGGAGGATCAGAAGGTAGAAGTAAAAAGTAATCATCAAATGAACGGTTTTACGGTCCATAAGGCTGTTGAGCTTGATATAGAATTTTATTCATCATGGAGGAAGAAATGGATGGTGATCGAAGTGAGGGTAAGGGAATGTAGACGTACCACGAGAACGACTGTAGCGTTTGGACACAGGCGGGCTCTGCACTGGAACTTGGTGCCTTCGACTCCGACCTCGGCCCACTGAAAAAAAAGAGTCAGTAAGCCGAAATTTCGGGTGGAGGCAGGAGATGGGAAGAATCAGAGAGTAGAAGTAAAGGGATATCATCTAGTGAACTTTGTAAGGTCCATAAGGCTGTTGAGCTTGATATATGTTTTTTGTTCATCATGAATGCGACGGGCGACGCAGGGAAAACCTCGAGGGCGGGAGGGGTGGGTGGGGGGCAGGAAGCAACAGACACTCACATGCATGGTGTTCGCTAGCAGGGGCTTTGCGCTGGGAGGGATGTCATGGTGAGAGAAGAAGAAGGATTGGGAGGAGTAGGAGGACAAGACAAGGAGGAGACTCGGAAGAAAAAGCTGGGCGGAGTTTGAAGCAGCATCAATTTTGATTCGGATCACACGGCAGCACTCAGTCATCTCCTCATTCGAAAACCAACTAGTGCGCGGCGCGCCACTTTGCATCTCTTTCACTACTCGCAAGTCGGATACTCTATTCAAAAATTATCGGCATCCTTTAAGTTCATTCTCTTGCTGTAGCTGCTGTGTAATTGCTCCTTTCCAAACCTTGCACCTTAGCCCTTCCCGCCTCTGAGCAGTTGAAGTTCGTATATTTCTTAATTCTGCCACTGATTCAATGCGCCTTGATTCCAGCTGCATCATAGCTGTAGATTTTGGCCTCGCACTTACTGTTTGGAGCATCCAGCCGCCGAGGCACCACCGTCACTCCGATAATTTTTAGCTTTCTGGTCTATTATTTTACTTACAAGGCCTTACTTTCAAGGTCACTTACGAACCTCTTCAACTCGGAGCTGTTGAGCAATTGTGGAGACAAAGTCCATGAAAGAACAACGAGTTGGAAAATCTCAACTTCACCATAAATTTTACTTTCTTGATTTCGCCCACCTTTGTTACTTTGCATTTCTTTGCCGTCAATTTCAGATATTTCAATGCATAGCGAAATTTTTTGTGGGGGAATCAAGTGGATTTTGGCCACCAAGCAACCTTATGGCACAAGCAAAGGGAATGAAACAAAAAGACGTCGTGAACACTACCCGGAGGAAGTGTACTATCTTCCGTTCAAGCAAGATCAATCGAACTCAATAGCCTACTGGACCAGGGGAATCTTTGTTCGGCTAGTAGCGCAGTTCACTGTGACTGGCCCCTGTCAACATTCAAACATATACAAATTCAAAGGACATTAACACAGCCATGTACTGTGTTCCGTCCACCGGTTGAAACTCAGCCGCATATTTTATTATTTAACCATTCTAAACGGTCTTCATCAAACGAGTACGGGTGCGCCGTGCCGCAGTCGTTTCAAGTTCGAGTCGGCGAGTGTTACTTGAACCACGCCGTGCTGTTTTTTTTTCCCAAAAAGAAATCGCATCTGCAACTCATAGTGTTTGTGATACCGACTCTTAGAACGCCAGCTAAGGGTTTATATGCGAAAGGAATGAAACACGTCCGGAATGGCATCAATAGATCAAGCTTGACAGGTCACGCTACCGCGACTATTCAACCGAATCTCCCACCACCCAACCCCATATACATAGCGATCCCATGGCCATGAAGCTGTGGCTGTTGCAGTGAAGACTGGTGGTATCGTTGCTGTTTGGCTATTTTTGATTCATTAACGGCGATCAATCCGGCAGCGCTTATGAACGACGCGACTAAGACGCGACGTGTTCAAGCTGCTACTTGGCTCAACGCGTCAGGCTTGACCAAATTCTCCGAGTCGAAGTTCATGACTACAAATGTCCTTATTTATTTTGGCCGGCGAGCAATTTTCATTCTCCGCCTTATTACGCCTCTCTCTTCCCTCTATCCTCCGACGTCGATTCATTGCTCTGGTCGCGGATTGGCTCGGTGTCATAGGTGATCTGCGTTACTTTGACTCCGCCAGAAACGAATCCAATCTGCGCCTCGTTAACGAGTGAGTTCAATCGGAGTCGAGAGCGAAAACTGCAAACTCACAACGGGGGTTGAATATGGCAGGGAAACCTCGTTCACTGCGCGGAGCTTCGTCCTGGAGTTGAGACTATGTAATGTATTAGCTCACAGTTCTCTCTATCACAGGTGACTTACCTTGCGAGGAGGGAGTTCGAGTACACTTTACAAATTTACATCCGGATATGAGGTCAGCTTAGAATGCATCTGCGCAGGAGACGCGCTTACAGTCACGGTAAAATTAGATGCATGACCCCATTTGGAGATTACCATCAAAAGGAGTCCTTTTCACCACTTCTGAGCTTACGCAGGTCACAATTTGTGAGATGAAGACCTGGATATGCATCCAGTAGCATGTAATAGGCTCGGTGCAAAACGAATCAACTTAATCTGAGGTGTATGCACAATGCAAGCAGCTGCTGTTCAACTTGTCCAGATATGCTGTTGTGCAGCTCCGACCACATTAAATTTTCTGTGCAGCAGTCCTATGTCATTGGAGGTACAATAAAACACTTTATCCATGCACAGATCCCCAACTGAGCTCAGAAGTGGTGAAAAGCACTCCTTTTGATGGCAATTTCCAAATGGGGTCCTGCATCTAATTTCGCCGTGACTGTACGTCTTGAGATCACAACAAATACCGCAAGCCAGATGACTGGATGTTATATCAGCATGTTCAGCAAGGTTAAATGTCTGTGGAGCCGCACAGTTCGTCTTCATTGTAACAAACTAAAGGAAGAGGAAATAAAGTCCGGTTAAACAGTTGAATTAAATATGCAAGAATAGTGCATACACATGCGAGGGTTACGATTGCCGCTGCACTGGAGGAAGGAGAATATCAGATATGGCACTGGGCGTTGGCGCAGACCCAACCTTGTCAAAATCCCGGTCTCTATCACACCGAATTAGGGGCGGAAATAAGATTTCACACATATATCGCCACAGACCTATAGTCCACACAATGAGTTTATCCATAAGAGCCACGGTTCTGTGTGAGAACATGATCATGCAGAATTCTGTACCGAATTAAAATAATTTACCTCTTGTGTGCGTAGGTACGTTGGCGGACGAGGATGGTCACTAGGGTCACGGTGATCACCAAGTCGTTCGCAGCGCTAACGCTGCATAAAGCTGTGAAGAGCCACATCCAGTGCGCCTCGTAGATCTCCACTGGGATCTTCTGCGCAGCAGTAGCTAGGAGCACGATGTCCCCCAGCACGCGCAGGAATGACAGAACCCAGCAGAGGATCGGAATGTGCAGTTTGTTAGAAAGGCGGTAGATTCGGAAAGCAAAGAACCCTTGAACTGCAGCATATGAGCGAGCGTTCCGAAAGAGTTGGTAAACATGCATGGATGCAACATGGACGTACCGCAGGCTCCAATAACGCCGTCGAAGACGGCCGCTATTAGGAGGAACCTCTCAGACACACCGAGACGTTCCGGGTGCCCGTAGTCGAATATTGTGTACGTGTATAGCGTGTGTCCGATACAAACCGCGTGTGCGACCTCACAAACCCTATTACACATGCAGGCTCAGATGCTGGCGATGGTCAGCTGCGAGGGCAAATACCAGAGAAACGCAACCTATGCATAATAGTCAGTCATGTCTTCTATTTTTCTGTTTCACTCACCAAGGCTTTGATCTTTGGGGAGTCATCTGGGAAGCGGCTGTAGTAGACGTACGTTTGGGTAGTTGTCACGCCAAAAGCGCATAAGAGACCAGGACACCGATTTGGTAGGCACCTGAAACTAAGGGATTAATCGACGAACAAACATTACAGTACTCTGTGCGCACCGATAGTGGTGTGGGGATTAAAGGACTCCATATCGAAGGAGTGGAGGACACTTTTCTCTGAGTGGGAGAAGGATCCAGATAGTAGGGAATATATACAGCTCTGAAGCTATTCTTCCAACGTTTCACCATCGAATTAATCAAAGTTTACCTCGGGGCATGAGGTGCTGTGTTCACTTTCAAGTTCGCCGATCAGCCACGCCTATCGAAACGACGGGTTCTCTTGCACTTCTGTTTCCTTTGCCACTCTCATTATCCCATCCCATCAACGGGCAATATTCCATCCATACCCCTTCCGATGCCTTTACTAACTTCAACTTGACCCCGAGAAGTTTACTTCACAAGTTCGCAGACGATCCTGATCAAACTTTCGGGGCAGCTCCGAGTCCGGGAGCTAGTGAACAAGGTCAGGGATTGTATGAAATCGGTATTATGCAGCCTCCACATAATTTAATTACCAGTGCAGTGGAAGTCAACAACAGCTCGTCGTTGGCTCCGTATGAGACCATAGGCTAAAGACTACCTTAAGTAAGGAAAAATGCAATGCACGATGGTACAGTGGTGCTCTAAATAAATGCCGAGCCCGGTTTGAGGTCATTTCATGGTCGAATTCCTTCCAAAAAAAATTGTAGCATGAACATTCAGTAGTTCTAAGCTTGTTTGCATCAAAAAAACCATACCATACCTACTTCAATGTCGCGGAATAAAAATATTTGGGGTATTCTGAAAAATCGACTTTGTAGACTGGCTTGCTATCAAAAATCGGTCATTACAGCAAGAAAGTACTTGAAAAATGAAGTATACTGACATTTTAGTTGACTTGATTTGATACTGATTTGAACTCACAATGGGCACTGCAAATCGGTCACTTTTGCTTTTTTGGGAGCATTTTTGTCCATTTTCGCCCAAAATGGCGAACTTGGGAGCGTCCGTGTGAGCTCAAATCAGTATCAAATCAAGTCAACTAAAATGTCAGTATACTTCATTTTTCACGAGCGCCATTGAAGCTGCTCTTCCTTTCTCCAAACCGCGGTTCAACCACTATCTCGAAACGCGGGGCCTCGCTGCAATTATCACGACCACTAGCGCCGATTTAATTCTGGATATGCGCGCGGCTGGCAAATTGCCCTCGAGCAGTGCTTCCTAGCACTTTTCATTGATTCTGATGTTTCGTGTACTTACATTTCGTCGGGTAAGCTTCTAATTTTGGTGCACCTGAGTTACTGACGGCCAAGACTGCAGACTATCAAGGATCGAGTCCTCTCTACAAAGACCTTTGAACACCTAGTCTCTCAGGGATGGCCAAATCTTGTCTCCAGCTCTCCCGACCTTGCTGCTGACATCATTGCCTCTTCCTTGGCGCGATGGCTGCCCTGAAATTCGATGTCGCATTATTATTATGCCCGAAACCATTGGCCCGTCAATCGACGGTTTGGTCTTGGCATATGGCGCTTACCTCGATTTGGTTTCATTTTCACCGTGTCGTTATCCAAATTGACTTCAATTCATTGGAAACTTCGTCCTCCACAGAGAGAGCCTTCAATTAGCCGACGCGAACCACTCTAATCCCAAAGGTGTGCGGTACACCAATGATCAGCGCAAAGTGTACCAGTGTTCAATAGGTGCATTCCCACTGAACTCGCCATATCGTATATGTATTTATCTCCTTAGGCAGCCGCAGAAGTTCTAAAAGACACGGGTTTGGTCCCGAAATCGCATAATACCACTTCGGCGAGATGGTTGTATCATCTCTTTTTTGAGCGAAATTTGAACTCTCCGCAGCCCGATGATTATCTTCACGAATTGGAAGCCGTCACGTTCCTAAATCCAGATAGCTTAGTGGAACTTGAAGCTTAAAGATCGACAGACCATCGTTCGAAGAGCCTGCCTTGCATTACGAAGCTACAACCAGGAGCTATTGAGAAATTGTGGACTCTCGTGTCGACAGTCCATGAACGAATAGGAACAGTGGTTGGAAATTCTCAGCCCCATAAAACTTGCAAATCCTTTTTTTTCTCTTTACCCCGATTTTGCCTCAATACCTGACTTTTATATTTTGCGCGGGAATAAAAGTACGCCCTCCGGAGAATGGCACAGGCAAAGGAAATGAATCAAAAAGACGTCGTGAACACCCGTGGTGTACTATCTTCCGTTCAATGACCTCACAAGTAAGATCAGTTGAACTCATTCTTCTACTGCACCAAGGGAATGCTGTTCAAAGAGCATGCGCAGTACTTGCCAGCAGAGCTGGATTCCTGGCCCAACTTGAAGTCGACATAAGTAACATATGCAAATACAACGACATTAACACAGCCATGTACCTTGTTCCGCTCACCGGTTAGAACTCAGCTGTCAAAAACCTAAGAGGCGTTGCCCACGCTCGCTGTAGGCTTAGCTTGTATCCACTGTCGCCATGCTGGGCCTCCCAAGCTGACACACTAGTGGCCCTGGCAAGCTGAGAGCGTTATTTCAAAATTTAAACCATAACGTGCACCCTGGAGTATAACTCTCGCTCATCTTCTGTCTCTGCGATTCTGGCCGCTCTCTGTTAACGTTTCAGATAGCTCTTAACGCGAGCTAAAGGTCATACGGAGAATGAAATGAACAGCGCGGTCGGCCATCAATGGCATCAAGCGATCATTTTCAAGTCTTGATAGGTCACGCCACCGCGACTTCCCTTCCTTCAGCCACCTCCAGACTCCCTTCCATCGCAGTCGCTATCGACGCCGATAACCTCCCCGCCATGGTTAGTCTCTCTACACGAACAAAAGTGTCAACCTACCTGAACTTTGTCGTATCCGAAGCGCAGTCTTGCTCCTGCGCGCAAAATGCCAAACTCACAAGTCCCTCAACATCGTTTGCATATGTCAATGGGCGCAACCTCTACTCCCCCACAGGTCCGGTGCTTTATATCAAACCTCAAGTTTCTTCTAGTTGTGACCAAGTTTGGACCGGCCTTGCGCCGCTGTTTACACTCATGGCGAAGGACTTGGAACAACGCTAGTATTTTTTTGGAACTCTGGAGCTGGATCAACTTGAAGCCCTCTAGGTCAAGCACCAGCTCAGCGCCTCTCTTCTTTGAATTCTTCCTCCTTGCAATATAACTCTAAGCCTGTCGGACTGCTTATTTCAAAGTCCTCCTCCTGATTCATCTTTCGACCATGCTTTCTCCCAAATTATTACTCGTCCTTGTATCTGGCGGCTGGTTTCATAATATCGCAATCGGGTCCTGCGGCCACTTGAGCTCGGATCTCTCTCCGAAATGACTTACTGCTTCTACCGGTCGTCGTCGGAGCCGCGGTCGAAGGTCAATGTCATACCAGGAAATACCCGATCTGCTCGATTCCAAGGTGAATGAATACCGACTGGCTCAGCCTGAACAGCGCTAGCGTACAAGCTTCGACACTGCGCCGTCTATGCTATAATTCTCATGCCGCTTCGGTGTGTTCCGGGATCTGAACTTGTCTCAGGAGTCTGAAGATTGTAACTTGTCTCTGTCAGCGTGAAGTACATATATTTCTCGTTACAGTACTATCTATGATATACCCACTGGCAGCGAATCCATAGTTCTAATTTAGGGTAGCACGTATAATTCAGATACGATACAGGGAGTAGATCCGCCGACTCTATCATAATGTAAGTATCACAGCTTCATGATCTGCTGCGGTGGGTCTACGGGTGTCGCGGTTCCCGAATTATCGAGTGATGGGGACGGGACGTTATCAGTCGGGTCCAGAAGGTAAGCGGCCAGGAACTTCCGCCAGTTTCCCTTCGAGGGGACGAAGTGTCCTAGGATGGGATAATTAATTGGCTGGAATTGGAATTTGGAAAAGAATTGTGGTAAAAAAAGAAATGTGGAAAAGAAATCCGACACGACACGACACTTACCTCCATCATGTTCTTCCACACGCGCATTCGCAGAAATCTTGACCAATGATTGGGAGCGTTCTTCCACGACGATTATGTCGTTTCGGCCTAGGATGTGTAGTGTTGGTGTCGAGAAGGAGGTCCCGTAGATGGCGTCGGCAATCGGCTCGGATAGTCGGAATCCAGACACCGCAACGCAGAATTTGCTAAAATTATTTGTTGAGACTCGTTCGAATCAGATTTGGGATTTTGAGAATAATAATTACAATGGCGGATGAGGCGGCTGTCCGTCGATCAAAAATGGCGGGTAGGCGTGCGGACGTTCCAACTTCGGATTGGCTAGTTAGATGGAAAGATAAATGACATGCATATGGCGGTGACGAACCAGGGCAGCGAGAAGAGCGGCCAATGCGGCTCCTTGGGAAAACCCGAGAACGCCATCGAATGTTCGAGTCTTCAGGACGTCTCGAAGTAGCGCAAGAGATTCGGGGAGACCGAGAGCATTGGATCTGGTGTTGTTCCAAGTCCACCAAGCGCGAGACGACTCGTTTGTTTCGATCGCCTCCGGCGCACCGAGGGCATCCAGTGTGGTTGCGGTGGACGTGGCCTCTGGTGTCGCTCCAACAAGGTCAACAGGCTGAAGAATCTTTGGTCCATCGACGAATACTGAAACGATGACGGCTGTGAGTCGTAAGAACACATCAAGATTTGGAAATGATACCGAAATCTACGCTTTTTCCACACTGTTTCCTCAGAGCACCGAGCTATGAAGGAGAAAGTCAGGTTGTGTTGCGGAGCATCTGCCAAAACTCACCCGTTTGCTGAAGATAGTGGCATTCTGAGAATACCTGTTGAATGAAATTTCAGTAGTGCTTCTGTCCCATGCGAGTGGAACAGACCCATGAAGCACAAGGACTACCTTGGGTGTGGTCGTCATTAATATGTTAGGTGAGTTCTACAGTAGCAGGCTGGTGGTAGTGTAGGATAGCGTTGGGTCTTAGTAAAATTCTTCGGGCCGGGACAGTTTGTAGGCCGGATAACATATCTAATCTTATCGGCGTTGAAGGAGAGTGTTTGTTGTGCATTGTGAGGATTGAAGACCATCGGCTTCCTTTCCTTTACCTCGACCATGAGTTCAAAGAAAAGTACGCTCGGGTCTGAATAAATGTTACTCCAAAATTGATTCCTCTACAGCAGCAAGCTTGATCTTCTCGTCCGAGTGCGGTACTCAAATCCGCTACCGGCCCCACCATGTCCTCCCAAACTATTAGACATTCCAACGAACCCAATGCGCTATGCTCGTCCCGAGTTTCTCAACGCGCTCGCAAATGACATGCCGCTCCCAATGATTGTTGACGCGGAGTGCGGAATGCCTCTAGATCTCGGCAAGTGGGAGTCGCTGTGGCTGGGGGAGGAGACAGACACGACCGGCGGGGATATTAAATTGCGGTGGCCGCAACTAGACGCAGAGCTGAACCCAGATCCCTACGACCTGCCCGTACTTGATCCAGAAGACGCGGCGCTGCTCGCGGAACTCGCGCCTGCAACGCCTGCATTTGGCAATAGCCAACTCGCTTCTGGCCCGTCCACACCCCTTCCTGCACACG
>JARJLF010001805.1:0-61212 GCA_029378395.1 Mycena leptocephala
AGATAGACAGTGAATTATCACCCCCCTTGTTGGCACAAAGCTCTTTTTGAGTCTTTAGCCTCACCAGCTATTTAGTTCAGCAAGACTTATCAGTCTTGTGGGTTCTATTACATTGCCACTACAACTTGGGGGTTGTTTAAATTAACTACGGTTATTCCAACGGTTTGACAACCATAAAGTCAATTACAACCACTTGTTCTTAAGGTTGAAGGGTTTTTAAATCCTACTTCCCCGAACACACACACGCGCATTATTGAGTAGTAGTCAGTGGTTATTTGGTGTTAAATTGAGCAGACGTTGTCTTGCTCTTTTTGATATTAGATTTCACTGTTGCACGCAAGTGCACCGTTTCAAAGGTTCACCTACTCGAGGATGGTGTGGTCCTTAGGCCCAACGTTCCTCGTCTCCATGATCTGGCGAACGCGATTATACTCATCGAAAACTGCATCATACTTAGCGATCTCGATCGAGATCCTGATAGCAATTTGGCTGAGATGAGTGCGAATGGCGCAGTCCATACGCTGGAGACCGTCGACGGTGTGAGGGATCTTGGCAGCGTGACCAACAAGTTTGTTGGCCTCGTCCAAGATCTTGAGGACCTCACGGTACGAGAGAGAATCTGGAGAACATTCAGTACTGGAAGTTTCAGTAGCGATGGATAACATACCATCGCCCTCCTGTTGAAGAAACTGTTAGGAGACGTCCATATAGGTTGTAACAACTGAGTTACGGACCTTGGGAACGGCGGTAGCAGACTTCTTAGAGGTAGAAGCCTCGGCCTTAGAGCCGGAAGCGACCTTCTGAGAACGAGTGACCTGTCTTCAGTTCAACAGGGGGCGAAACAACTAAGAACGGCGCTCACTACTTTCTTCCGGACGGGTTTCTGGACCTCCTCTATCTCAGAATCGGAGTCAGTGGGAGGATCGGGCAAAGTTGCGATCTGAGACTTGAAAGGAACAGGATTAGAGATGTCAAAAATGAGGGAGACGACGCACAGAATGAGTAGCGTCACCCATGGAGACATCCTCCTGGTCCAACTCGTCAGGACCAACAGTCTCGACGTCCGATGGACCGACACTGAGGGAGCGGGCACGCTTGCCAGACTTCGCCTCCTATGGGAAACATGAGAACCATGAGAAGCGAAGCAAGATGAAGTATTCAAGAACTCACCTTCTTAGCGGAAGACGGTTTCTTGGAGGGCTCAGGGACAGGAACGGTGATAGTAACCTTACCTCCACGATGAAGCTCGCGGAAGGCGGACACAGCGGATTGGAATTCTTCCACATTGACCGGAAGGGCTTCATCCTTGGTGTCAGGGTCAGTACCGAGGGTCTGAGCATACTGCTTGATCTTGTTCTCAAGAGCAAACAGCATCGTGCCAAAATTCTCAGAACCGATGGCGAGTTTCAGACAAGCCGGAGTGAGGAATGGCATCTACGCAATGGGTTAACAAATTCCGAGGAAAATAAGGTCCAGGAATGACAAACCCAGGTGTTGAGAACCTTCTTCAAGGCGATAAGCTTTCTCTTCGGTTTCAAACCGGGAGCAGCGGTCATGAACCCTGAGTATTCCTCAACGGCGTTGTCCCATTCGTCGACGAGTCGATCGGGAGGGACGAAGTTGTTGGTAATAACGACCTCAGTCATGGACGGTGGGATGGGAACGGTAGTCTCGATGGATGCGAATGTACGAGGGTAGAGTTGGATGAGGGGAATATACTCCTCATAAAACTCCATCTTATAGTTTCGCACTTGAAACTGTTTCTGATGGAAGATCTCGCCGTCCCCGGCGAGAATTTCAAAAATAAGGGAGAGGGTGACCTAGGAAAAGATCCGACGGCCAGAATTTAAGCCATTTCTCGCAGATCTTAGGATCTTGCGACCAATGAAATGACGAGGATTACCTTTCTCCTTACAAATATGTACCAGATGTCGAGTTTCCAAGACGGAAACACGGATATCGGACATCAGGAGGCATGAAGATCATCCTGGGATCACGGTTTATCGATGGGATACTGCATGGAACACTTTTGCCGAAGCATAGGATCATTGCAAATATTTCATTGATGGAAACCGGTTTTCTTGGATGTGATTCTCAAAGAGCCTATAACAAGGAATAAAGGAGGACAACATGGAGGATGCATATCCTTCTATAAGTTGAGATAGAAGCCACAGGATACTAGAGGGAACTAGAATATCCAGTTGGATGCGGACATGTTTCCACAAAGGGAGCGATATTGATGATGTCTCGAGGTTGATTCGCAATCATTTCGTCTCGGTAATCATATTCGGGTACAATACCTGATGGATTTCCGGATGAAGATGATAAGTCGCGACGTCCTCAACCTCGGGAGTAGTTTCTGTACTATGTGTCTTAAAAACCATACACATGGAAACTCAAAGAACCTCCGTTCTGGAGGTTCTCTTAATTATCACGTTGTTCAAATCTCAAGTCACTTAAAGAATATTACACTTTGAGATGATTTGACCAAGAAAACTATTATATTCGGGGCAGATGACGCCCGAGAGACGAGAAATATACAAAGATGCTTTAAGTTACTCTATCTACGAGATAGGTAACTATGAGTACGATTGTCCGAGTTTCGTGTATTGCAAAAGAAAAACTGCAGAAAAGTCAGAGAAGGAAGGAAAGCGACAGGTGGTACTCACAAAAACGCGTACCGACTGTTCAAGCCTTCTCGTCCTTCCCGACGGACTTAGCACGATCTTTGCTAGGAGGGGACGAAGGTGCGGGGGTTCCACTGTGCGGGCTACCGGCATCGGATCCTTCAGATTCTTCAGAAGTTTCGGCCTGCTCTGCAGTCTCTAACGTCTCGTTGAAAGCTTTGATGAGAGTGTTGAAATGAGACCGGGCAGAGCCCGAAGCTTCCGGAGTGAAGAGAGCTTCGAAACCGGCACTTCCCAGGCGCTTGTTGCGTTCCGAGGCCGACTCAAGGTACTTGCGAAGATCACGGGCAAAAGTGCCGCGATCGTCTGCTGCGAGACGTTGAGTGGTCAGGGCACGATCCGCGAGGTAGTGGAGATGCGGCGACGTGATAGCGACGGCTGGAAAACAGTTAGAGGAGGAAGGGAATCAAGGGAAGAGAAGGACTCACGATTGGGATCTATAAAATCTTTAAGAACGCGGAGGTTCTTAACAATGTTATGCAAACGAACGGCGTTCGCGGTATGGTCGCAGTACGCCCCGAGTTTACGAGAGGCGCAATGAACGCACTCGATGCCGATTCCGTTTGGGAGACACTCACTTTAAAGATGATGCATAGGGTACAGGACCATTTGGGCTGTGAGGCGTTAGAGAAGGAGAAGAACGATGAGAATAAGATGATTCTTACCCGAATCGCCTGTTCTATCGGCAGAGAAACGCTCTCGACAAAGCTGAGGGGGTCGATGGGAGACTCGGCGTCGGTTCCCTTACCAAGGGAGGACTTGAGGTCGTATTTCTTACTGCCCTGCTTGTGGGTAATAGAGATAACGATGTTGTTTGCTCCGATGCCATGAACGTTTCTAGAGGAAAGGCGTCAGTTAGGCGAAAAGGAGAGAAGAAAAGGACGCACTAAAGACCTTCTTGCTAGTGGCAAGATCGACGATTGCGGACTCGATTTCGGGCATGAGCTCGTGGACACGGGATTGGATGGATTGTTGGCCGCCCTGAGAATGAGGAAAGGATGATGAGAACGATACGACAAGTAAGAATGTGGTTAAAACCTTACCTTCGATTTTGTCACCTTCTTCGGCTTGACATCCTCTTCTTCCGATTCAACGGGGTAGGAGATCGCATTGGAAGTTCGTAGGTTGTGCGATCCCTTGATGATAGAGCGAGGGACCTCGTCGTCGGAAACGGAGACGAGTTCCTTGGCCTGCCATAAAAGTTAACAAGACCATTGGAAGGACGGGATTGAAGGGAAATGGGGGAAGCTGACGTACCTTCGTGCTCTTCTGACCGCCCTCGAGCTTGGGCTTTTGCCTTTATGGGCTTTACTGAGGGAAAAGCGGAAAAATTCGGAGGAATGACGAGAATGCGTGGTGAAAGCCGACTTACTCGGGAATCTTTAGGGGCAAAGCCTCCTCAGATTCTTCATCGGACGGACGGCTTTACGTTTCTTGTTCACGGTATCCAGGGAGGAGCCTTGTCCATGTCGTTGTCGGAGGGGGACTACCGTTGGGGATGCTGCATTCGTCCCGGAAGCACGGGAATGACTAGGAAGTTGAGATTAGCGGGAGGAAATGAGCAGGGAAGGACGACTTACTTTGAACGATGGGTAAATCACCCCATCGTACTCTTCCAGTCCTTCCGCTTCGAGATCCTCGACGATTCCCAACAAATAGGCAACGTTACGAGGAAAAGCGTTACATCGGACGGGACGAGACGCTTGGGATCGAGTGTCTGCATAGCGAATCGCTGGGAAAAACCATGGAAGTGAGAACGAAGTGAGAGGAAAGACCATGGGGAAGACATACCATAGCGGGAGCACCTTCTTGAAGAGGTTGACACACCGCTCGGCCGTTGGTTGCACATAGTCCTTCCTCGAGCATAAAGAATGGTCTTGGAGAGCCTTTCAACGAGGAGTTGGTGTGGAAGGACAGAAGAAAGAGGTGGTAGGGGACAATCTCGTCGTTGGGCGGGCCGTCGTAGCGAAGGTCGGCGTAGATGGTTTTGGGCATGGTGACGAGAGAAGAAAGGAGAATGTGGCTGTGACTCGAAAGAAAATTTTCATGATGTGAAACATTTCCCCGAGTCACAGGAAGGCCACGAGGCTTACCAAATCACTCCTAGAATTCGAAATCCTGCTGCAGATCGCAGCAGGATACGTGGCAATATATTTGCGCACATCGAATTCAGGGACTGGTGATTAACTTTGCTATATTAGCAAATTAGTCAAGCCAGCAATGTGACGGGCGTAAAGGGGTGGTCCTACATAAGGAACCACCAGAACGTCCGGAATCATAAGGAAATAAGAGGAATGGCTGGGATAATTGGGTGCGATGATAAAATTATCATCGGGGACCTACAAGGTGCCACACAACACGTAATAATTGCCGAAGTTCGCAGATCACAGTGATCAATTTGTGATGCCATAATAAGAATCATCAATGGTTCCTCGGCATCATGACATCGGATATGGACGGAACATTGGGAGACTTGGGAATCATGAGAATGTTGAGAATCGCTTGGATATTTTGAAGACAGCTTGACCGGGGACGGTCAAGGTTTCAAAAATAAGGGAGATGATAAGCAGTGAATGAACACACAGTAGAAAACACGATATTTTTCGGTTTTCATTGTATAGTTCATTCCTATTATATTATCATTATAGGCAGTACTGAGACCCAAAGTAGCTGGCCTGTGGCCAGCATCACAGGAGCAACGGGATGATGCCCTGGTGGAAGCCAGAGGTGTCTCTGACAAGTACTCGCTCCGAAACATGTAGGAGATTGTGTAGCCCAACCTAAACATATGGGTATTCTACCAAGTTCTGGTAGTTCCGGTCATTCTGGTAGTTCCGTTCGACGAGAACTATGGGAATGATGGGAAATAGAGATTCGAGCGATTATTCTATTCTCGATCTTGGTTCTCGACGCATTCGCGTCGATCCAAGTGACATGAGAACACCAGAGGCGGTGTTTCGATTGTACCCGAACGTCGGTTACTCGGCAACGTGCATCAGAGTGGGATAATAAGCGAAGGGACCCATGATCGTCGATCCTGGAGTTCCAGGACTTTCCCCATTGAGTGTAGGAGCATTCTCAAGAACCCATCCTGAGCCATAACTCAAAGTGGGGTATCATTCGAAGCCTACATGGCTGGAGATTACAGTTCTCATGAAGATCTTCGAGGGATACCTTCAGAGAGCAAGTTACATTGCAAAAGGGCTACATGGTGGTTGATGTCTAAGCTGCCATCAAAGTCACCATGTGCAGAATCTTACAAAGGAATGGTCGGAATATACCGGAATGGCGTGCTCAGTGCCTCGACCAATGAGAATCAACGGATTCTAGTCGCCAAGACGGATACACGGACTTTGGGGCGGCTAAACGACCATTTACTTAATTCTTTCATTGTCATAGTCATATCTGTTATTGTATAAGTAGTTAGAGGTGTTTCTAGGGTCGAGGACGGAGTTTCCCCCAACTAGTGAGCCTAGCTTACACCAAGGGAAACTCTTAGTCGATCTTCGGACACCTACCAACATCAAGTTTGTAGGGGTTGGAATATCACCAGTGTTTGGATTGTATAAAGTCGTCTGAGCGTGGCTCTTGAATCATATTGAATCGTTGGAAGCTATAGAATCGCTGGCCTTGGGTCTTGAATCGTATCGAATCGTATAGAATCGCTGGCCTTGGGTCTTGAATCGTTGAATCGTATAGAATCGCTGGTCTTGGACCTTGAATCGTTGGGAATCGGTTGGGAAACGTTTGGAAACGTTTGGGATTGTCTTGGAGTGTCTGTCTTGTTGTCTTGTTGTCTGGAACCACCACCATCTTTGTTAAAACCTTGCGGAACTTTGGTTTCGCTTCGGAATATTGGTGAACCTCACGGTTCCCTTCATTCCGATAAATCTCTTTGTGTTGTTTGCGTTGGAAGCTTTAGAAACCTTTGGTTTCCTCAGTTTCCATCATTCTCATAAGTCGTAACCGACTCGTGTCTTGGTGTCCGAAACAGATATCCTTTGGATCTCTTAGTTTCGTACATATCAAACACTTGCTTCGTCTTACAACGATTTCTTGAACTAAACTTTCTCCCGATCAACCTTTACAAGGCTCTGAATCAGGGACTGACACTCGTCTGGTACCTCTGGAACGAACGTTACACCGCACTTGCTGCATACTATTGGTTGTTTGGATTAGATTTGTCTGTTCCATCCGATTCTTTGGTTGTACTATTTTTGTTTGGGCTGTTTCTGTTGGTTTCCATACTAGGTTCGGAGCTCACTTATCACCGGATGATATGGTTTTATCTCAAGGCATAAGTAACAGCAGACTAATTCCACAGCTGTGTGCACTGAGTCTTTGGCAACTTTGAGAATAAATTGAGAGATGAAAATTATACAGACAGAAACATCCGAATCTCAAATGAAGGGGTGTATATGGCGGCCAGGTCAGGTTGAAGGCACAGTAATCTTTTGACTCGCACGTGGGGTTTCGACCTAGTTGATGAAAATAATATTGAGGCATCAGTAACAGGAATCCAGAAGAACTCGGGCATCTCGGCGATGTTCAATTTGAACCAATATTCAACTTCTCGCCCAGATTTTGCGTGCAAACGAGAATGTTAACTTGCTTCACGGTTGACTGCAACATGAGTACAGACCATCCGAATACTGACTCCAACGGAAACTCAGCTTTCCTTTTTCACTAGGAGGCCAATTGTCGCACAATACCGGTGAATGGCCTCTGCAACATCTTTGTAGATTTCAAATTCACGACAGCCGTATTCTCATCTGATTCGATCCTGGATATGATTATATGACTGGCCGCCGCAGTTGGACTGCCTACCTGCAATCTCCAGTGCACACAATTGCAACATTTCCGACTTCCAGTTCCGATGCACGGTACCAGAGTGTCATTCTATCGCACTGAGAGTTGCGCCCCTGTTGGACTATGTAGGCCGCTTTCCGCCCGGATTGACTGAGTTCTGCCGTTGAGGAATTCACACCGCCAACAACTAGTGACAGTTCCGGTACTCCCATTGGATTACCCTTGCTCCCGCCCAGCATCAAAACAGCAACATCTGCGTGATTCGATGCGCATCCTGTCTGCCTTCCCTTTGCTTCTTGTGTCGCCCTCAGCCTCATGAAAACTGCATCTATGATAGCCTGGTAAGTAATCGCACCCGTATTTCTTGGCTGGTGGTGGGCCTGCCACTGGTGGCCGCCTCGTGCTTATGTTTCAAGATTGGCATGAACTTCAGTATCACGATCTCGAATTTTACACCATAGGTTGCGACTGCCAGCCAAGCGCACTTACAAACAGTGTTCAAATAAGAAATTACCTCTAGGACAGATTTCACGCCTCAACTGTCTCAAATGAGGGCTCGAGGGGCAAGTTCAGTGGTACGGCCGCTCATCCAGTGTTGTAGAAATCCTAGGATGGTTCCTCTGGTTGATACGATCAAGACCGTTTGATCCAGTGATGCGCTGATGCGCTTGATGACCGACGCCGGCTGGGACCGATCAATTGAAAGATCTACAGAGGGTACAAAAATTGCAGGGTAGCACAGGATTATTCAACAGTTTACAGTCTAACTGAGATCTTCAAAGATGTCGCCATAAAATCCACCGCAAAAATTGGGATCAAAAAGGCAAATCGCGCTCCTCTCGCAAGGTGTTTCGAGATCTTAAAGATTCCAATGATGCATCTCTGCTCAAATTTCTTTACATTTCTCGAAAGATATCGAGGAAACTGGCCAGCGAAGTGCATAAATATGGCTTTTGTCCTAGAAGGACCCTCAAAGCCGAGGCAAGTTGCGCCAATGACGGTGCGAGTAGCACTGACGGCTGTAGCCGAGGCTCGAGTTCCGCTGATGGCCCTTAGCCGACGGTTAGCCGAGTGCCACTCCCACCCTTCTTGTCGTAACTCGTTCCTCTATTCTTTTTCACCGTCATCCTGGTTCTCGTTAGTTTATGTTAGATGTTGTCGTCTCAAAAAAATGTGGACACAGAAATACCTGAACACAGCCGCAATGCCAAAACCCAGGCCCGCCACCGCGCAAAAAGAAAAGCATACATCGAAGAGGCGCGTTTCTCTTTTCTTTTCCCCATCTCACGCCTGACACGCGTCCCACAGCTGGAAGAGACGGCGACGAAGCTGCAGACGGCGCTGGGGCAGTTCACGTTCGAGCAGGCGGCAGTGCTTCTACCGCCGTTAGCACAAATCCGCGAGCTGGAGGCGGAGAACCACGACCTGCATCGCATGCTCTCCGATACCACAGCTGGCCCTGCCGCTGGCTGATCGATCCCCTTTGACGTCGTCCCTCGCACGCGCAACTGCGACGATGCGTCAACAGATCGCGAGTACAAGCGCAGGAAGATCGGTACCAATGGCAATGGCGAGGAGGTGTATATCGTGCGTCTTCTCTGTCTGTCTATATTCCGCTTGCTTAAATGATGCACCCAGAGCCACCCGGATCCTCGCACGACGCCCTCGCCTGCCCGCCCCCGCTCACCGTCCCCGACTCATCCTTCCAACTGGATCCGCACCACTACGACCCCGTCACCGTGCCCGTGCCAGTGCCCACCAACCCCCTTCACCCTCGACCCCGCGCTCCACCTCCCCGACTCGCCCCCGTACCATGACGAACGCGATCACCACGACGGGCGCGGTCATGCGCATCTGGGGCACCTCTCTCCCGGCCCTACGCCGCACACACACATGAACCGGACGCGATCATGGGCAGGCACCCCCACCCCCGCCCGCACTCGCCCGTCGACATCAATGGGCATGCACACCCTGGACTCGACGCCCACGAGCATGCGCACGATGTGCATGAGCATGACAGCTGGTGCCCATACGCCGAGAGCGAGTGCGGGCCAGGCGCGGTGGGGACCGGGGTGGGGGTGCAATGGCACACATCTCGTCGGTCTCGTCTGGCTCCCTACCTCCTTTTTCGGGGGTCCTCGACTCGTGCCCGGGTATGCACTGTGGTTTAAAGGTCTGTGCTCCGTCCGATGTCCGCATCCCGAAGATGGAGATATTGGCCACATGCGTGTCTTTCCCTTTTCCTTTTTCCTTTTTCCTTCAATTTACGTTCACCCACGTTTTCTTTTAATCCGGGGGCAGGCGCAGCCTGCCTGCAGCTCAACATTTCAACTCTCTGTCCTCCGAGAAACGAACCACGATCGCTCTGCGCGTTTCAAAGACGCGATTCTCACTGCATCTCGGAGGTGGTGACCTCGAAGGGGGCATCGAAGGCGAGGTGAGTCCCGATCTCCCTCGCTTTTTCTCTCTTCGTTCGCTTTCGCTTTCGCACCCCTTGCACTTGCCGGGCGGGCAAAAATCATTAATATTTGTTTCTGTAATCTCAGAATGTTCCAAGTTGCTGTCTGAATAACTCCTGATCGCGCTTTGCATGTTTTTTTAGAGTTGCGTCTCGAAGGTGCGTGACCTCGAAGCGGACATCGAGGTGAGTCCCAATCTTCCTTTGCTCTCTTTCGCACCGTTCGCCGCTTGCCGGGCAAAGATTAAATTGATTCGTTCACATATGTAGTCTCGAGAATCTAAGCTTGATGTTATACTATGTAGGTCATAAAATATCTTTAGCTTGATGGAGGCCTAATGTACCTGCACAGCGACCCGGGAGAACGATTTGAATCCACTTGCGACGCCGATCTACTAGCATTTCTCTCGCCGAGATTTATTTATTTTTGGCAGGAGGGTGCACGATTTACTTTTATTTTCGGAAGGGTGCACGAATGAATACAATACAGAATAAGGATCCATTCGCGAAACGTGCATGCTCGTTGGGATGAATTCTGGAAATGAAGTGGCTTGAGGTCCGAGATGTGCGAAGGGAATTACATGTAACAAGACGTGCCGGAGCATGTGCATGTTGATGCAGATTGGACTTGAGGGAGCCGTAGTGGGTTCAATGAAGAGTCACCAAGTGTACGAATGAAAGCAACATCAGTTGGATACAATTTCTTCCTCCGCCCTCTGAAGATGAATGTATTTATTAACCAAGTCAGGTTGCTTATATAAATCCCCAATACCCAATCCTCCGCCGCGTGCGCTACAAAAAGAGACACCGACACCTACAGAATACTTGACTGCGGGGTGAGTTCGCCAGATGCAGAAAGGAAAACCGAGAGCGAGGAACGCACTGTTCGTGTAATAATCACAAACCAAAGTATTGTGGGGGAAGTCGCATCCGAGTTGCGGTCCGAAGAACGAACTCCTGATCGCGCTTTGCATGTTTTTCAAAGGTGCATTAGGAGGTGCAGGACCTCGAAGGCAGGGTGAGTCCCGGCCTTCCCTCTCCCTCTCTCTCGCTTTCGCTTTCGCTTTCGCACCTTGCCTGTAAATGGGTAATCTCAGAAGATCTGAGCCTGATGTCACTGTTGAAGGGTTTAAAGATCTTTGGCTTGATGGAAGCCTAGCTGCGCACTGGAGAGAGAACGATTCGAATCCACTTGCGATGCGTGCTCTGTCCCTGTGCTGTTTCTTTTGTCGGGATTGATTTTTGGGAGGAGGGCGCACGCTGCATGAATACCACTCGCAAAACGCGCACACCGCTCATTCTCCTCTTTGGGTTGAATTCTGGAAGGGGGTTAAGGAGATGAAACGGTCTGAGGTGTGCGAAGATAATTAATACTGATACTCCCACTGACCGACGACGGCAGGAAGTAAGGAAGAGTCTCATATTATTCTCGCGTACTTATGATTTGTAGACAGCATAGTGTTGTCGATTTAAACAGTTCGCGACCAACTGTGTAATGGCGACACTGGGGCCAACTCTCATTTCGTAAACGCGGGCACGAACTGTTTCTAGCTGTCAGTTCCCCCCCGTGTAGTTCCCCACAGTTGATCCACTGTGTCTTTCATACAGTTTGCTTCAACTGTTTATTAAAACACTGCCGTACCGTGCCGACCCCCATCTAAGATTTTAGTGGAGTAATTCAACATCCCCGACATCTCCGACCGATGTTGAACCATGGCCCATGGTTGTGATCCCGCGAACCTCTTGCACCTCAAATTTTATGCCAGCCTCACTTTCTAGGAACTAGACTGCCCCGCAAATATTTAACTGTATTTTAGTTCGAGGGTCTCAGGAGGCTGGACCCTCGCTGATTCTGGAATGCGGCCAAAATTCGAATTTCAACTTAAGAAGGTTTGCGTGGAACTGCTCGACCAGCGCTCAGCGTGCGTACTTGGGAAGTGCGCATGCATTAAATGGTCTGATTTTTTTATCCTCAGGCATATACAGAGTTCCAGGCAAGATATTGACCTCAGGCTGAAGCCAAAAAAAACACTAGCTTGAACACTCAGGCTTATGGTCAGTAAACTCGTTGTTCAGCCTGTGGACCATGCGAGTATAATAAATCCCCCCCCCTCCCCCACACCGTGAACACTTGTTTGAAACGGCTTAGTAATCTGGGCAATGAGCGGACAGATGTGGTTAGTAATTGTTGGGCTCATCCGACTTCCAAGCATCCTCAGCTGTTTGCCTGTCTTGAAAGAAGATACACAGTCAATCCAACAACTATATTTCAAAAGATGAAGGTATTTGAGGGAGGCTCAGGTTTAACAAATGGAATTAATCGGATCGCAGTCTTCGCCTCAGAAGAACACAAGACCAACTCTCCTGCTTCACAACAAATGATCGTACAACCCCGATAACGCGAGGAATAAAAACAGCACCCCCTGGATGTTCATGATGAATCTGAAGGTCCGCGAGACTGGCATTTCATCACGAAGACTCGTTCCAGGCACTTCGCTTGTAGCCGTTGACTCGTGCACTGATAACTTTCAGGATACTGACATGAGCCAAGTTCAATTCTACTTACTATGATTCTCGCCATCCACGTCTATGTCGACTGGCTCCTGATTATCTTCTTGTGAGTCGAAATCCGTGTCGTCCACTTGTATGACATATCAGTCGTAATGAACTCAAAAGGACTCGTTTGATGATGACTTACCGTGGGCAAATAGCGCATCCACCGCACTGGGCAATTGAAAAAGCGGGTACCCTAGGTGCTGGGCGACATCTTGACTGTCTGGATCAAACCCCTTGGCTCGGTGGAATTGACGGAGCGCGGCATACACATCAGCATCCCAGCTGTCTAAGAGAGTGCTTGTGTCCAGCTCAATAGATGGGAATCCGAGTTCAGCGGCTTGTTCCGGGCTAAGACGTTCAGCGCCCGATGGGTCGAGAGACCAATAGGCGGGGCAATCTGGCATTCTGAATGATGATGGCCCGATTTGAAGATCTTTTTCTGGGCAAACAAATAGGTAGCCCAGAGGGCAGTGTTCCAATGCCCTCGAAACAGTGATATCGAAACGAACATCTTGCACAAGCTCTGGTTAAACAAGTCAAAGGGAGGACAATACCAACTAATGGTTTCAGGCGCACCATAGTCCGTGAAATCGGAAGTGATCCCGAGACAGCTGAATATGTGATTTGCTTGACTAAGCCAGTACTCGCAGTGCTGTTCCATACATAGGTTGATCATAGTGTCTGATACATCACCCGAGTGGAAACTAGAAAATTAAACACAATCAGGCAGATCTTCAAGCAGGCCAAATGAAATATGGATACCGGGTCCAGCCATCCTCGGTGACTTCTCCTCGGGTACGCATATCCTGCCAACCTTGGATAGCCTTCCAGCCATGAGAATCAACCCTTATATTTGACGAGGACACAATCTCGTTGAGGTAATCCGAGTCTGAGATGCGAAAGGAAACTACTACAGCTCCAAAATGAACTGTAGGAATTAGCGACGACTGGCGTAGTGATATATTCCACCGACATATCGCGTGAAATTCTTCAAGTGTCAGAGAGTCGATGACCATGGCTTCCATATGTGGTACATTCAAGGGAAACATCCCCTGCCATATGGGCCTCTCATCGTTCCAAAAGTGAGTCGGGGACAATCTGCTAGGTACGAGATCTGCGCAGAGCCAGCCAGTGGAGTGACGTATCCAAAATGTGCAATTTTTATCGTACTGGATCGATTCATAAAAAAATCGGGTAGGCCCATACATAACCGAACTCACCAGCGTCGTTTGAAAAGCGGAGAAAAGTAATCCCGCAATCCCTGTGACAATGTCAGAAATTAGAACCACAGTCAAACCCTCTTACAGCGAACTCCGCAAACTCCAGACAAAATCAATGTTCGGCAAATGTGAAAATTATGGATGCACGCACGCAAAAGCCTTTGATATACACGGTCAGGACATGTGAATTCCGATACAGGTCCAAGAAATGTTGGTACGGGATCAATCTCCAGTGACAAGCTCAAAATTAGGTCGTTTCAATCGCAGTAGGACTCACCACCGTGGAACAAAGTGGCGTGGACATCGCCCGAGCTTGCTGCTCCAAACATTTGAACCATATTCGGATGGCTGAATTGACTATAATTTAGCCATCCAATAAGCAAGAAAGGTGTTCAATGGGACTCGCCGAACCGACATATGTTTCGCAATGTCCTTTCGCCACCGCTGTAGGGCTTGATCAGACGCAAACTTTCAGGAGAAGAACATATTCTAAACCCACCTCCTCGGCACCGGGCCCCTCGTACATGGCCACCGTCGCCAGTGCATTCCTGCCATCGATCCTGGCAGAGTAAATGCGACGAACAGACGCTCGTTCGCGTCGGCGACCGACTACGGCCGACCCTTTGTTCAAGCGAAGTTCATGCTGGAGGTCAATGTCCCCCAGAGGGATCATACGAAAGTCTGTGCAAACAATTAGTTAGTGTCGTCACAAGACGCAGTGAAAAGAAAGAAGCAATTACCGGAAGGCACCGTTGGACCGCTGGTGTAGTTCATCGTGTTGTTGAAGGTCCCACCCGCCACGGTAAAGTTATGCGAGCCAGGAAAAATGCCCCCGCTGTAATGGTAGCTAGCGCTAGATTAGACGTGGATAAGACACTCCACTGTCTGCGCATACAGAGAAAAACCCACGAGGAGAATTCAGAGTGGTTGTCGGCTGCGTTGGAGCTGAACTCGGTGTTCGCATGATCGTCGTTCTCCATAGATGGTGGGGGATAGAGAAAGAGATGCTAAGCGCCAGAATAACAGCTGTCTTGTCATACCTATACTTGGGAAAGACCTAAAATAACACGGCAGCTGTAAAATACAGCCTAAGCCTGCACAGCACCGCAAAGATCAATGACATACAACAGCATACAGCCTCAGGCACTTGCAAGCGACGAAGAATTCACAAGAATGCACTGCTTGAACGTAAGTAAACATAGTCTCTCTAGACATCTAGCCTTCCTCGATGCAGACACACCGACAACACCAGTGATCAATTCGAGATGTCTTTGTTTTGTACAAGAAAATGGCCATAGACAGTCATGGGCAGGCGAGAGGGATATGGTCTGAGAGCATGCCATGGTCGAGTTCAAGATGTTTTGATCGCCGAAATATTGCATCGGCCGCTAAGCGGTGCAGCACAGCTCTACCGCTCTCTCTCGCACCACCATGGTTCCACCGGATGTGGGATTCCTCTCCAAGACAGCTGCCTTCAGACGTGACCGAGATTCCTCTGCCTTCAGACTTTTACCCAAAGGATTTCTACGTTCTGCGCCCCCGTCGCCACGTTCACCTTTGGTATGCCTATATATATTATACTCCTCATCACCAAAAGTAAATACTAATCGGCTTATTACTTTGTAACCCATGGGCCAATCCCAACTACCTTTCACCACCATATGCCCTGGGGTATTGACTATTACTTACTGAAGTCTCCCCATAAGAATCACTGCATTGGGTGGTACAGAGCCACTGCAACATTGGCCGTGCAGCCCGAGATCAAAGCAAACATCAATTGTCTGGCCAAAAGCGCTGGAAAGAAAATACAGGAAACCATTCCAATGACAAATCAACCTCGTAGTAGGCACTCGCCTATCCCCTCTTCCCCTGACAGGGTCCATCTTGTCCACAACACCACAGAATTATCACTCCAAGCCCTCAGCATCAAAACCACGCAGTGTGTGAGAACCAGTACAATAGGGTGGGTTTCAGGTGGGCAGGGCAATGATCATGCATTGCAGATAATTCCTTTGCTCCCTGGAAGGCACCCACCAAATTTGAGGCCAATGCGGCGATGAATGCAGGCAGACAAGGTCGATCAGTCATCAACAGAATATTGCCTGGTCTGACACCGAAAATCTGGGCCTTTCCCGCACATATTCTACAACATTTAGCAGCTTAAACTTGTCTGGCGTGTTCTCAGGACTCATATACACCATTCTGAACCCTTTCCCTACGAGGAGACAATGTCGTGAACCTTGCATCCGAGCGTTTGAAACAAAATCCCACATTAACAAATCGATCAATTGATTGACGACATGCCGGGGTCGGCACAGCAGTGGTCAATGCAAAAGGTGGCTATTACATTGAACATGGTCATGCAATTTGGCTCAAGAATTTCGACATATTGTGGGAAATAAGAGGCAATTAGTATTTACTTTAGGTGATGAGGAGTATTAAACGGGAGGCACTCAAAGCGGCAGGTTTTTCAGACGTTAATGTTGTGTGTCTCATGGCAGGGGTACGTTTGGGGAGTGTTGAGATGGCCCGCCGCATTGAGGACATGGTTGGGCACCGGTATGGCGTTAGCGAGGTACGAGAGTCAAGCCGCCCTTGTTTTTACATCTTACCCAGTACTAATGCCTTTCCAACGATGCAGCGGTCCTTTCCGGTGCGCCTCATTGCCCATCCCTTTTTGTTCGACCTCAAGGTGGCCAAAATGCAAACTCTTTGGCATATTCTACAACGTAACGGTCGTCATCATCTCGCGGGAGTTCTTTACGACATTCTATCGGTCCGCCTTCGCAAGGATTACGCCGTCTCCCGCCTGTTCAGCGCGGAGTACCTCGAGGATAATTACCCCGAGTTGCAGAGCAACTATTGGGAGCTCTTACAAGCACCCACGCCTGCACGCGAGTCCTCGCCGTTCTTCGCTAACCTGGGTAACCCTGGCGCTGGTCCTTCCCATAACTCGGCAGCAGACAGCAATGATGCCGGGAGCGCTGGGCCGGATGGTGTGTCGGTTGGGGACCCGTCCAGCAAGGACAGTGAGAATGGACCCCCCCCAGCAGGCCATGATGGTAGATTTCGGGACCCGCGGGGCCAAAGACACCACGTCCATTGCCCCAGCTTCGTTCCTCACGGGCCGGACATCACTTAGCGGCACGTTTTCATTCATTCTGTTCGCCGTGCTTGTATTAATACGAACATTTATTCAGCAGTTATATAGTTTCATACAGCGATTCATTCGCAAAGGCAGCCAAGTTATTTTCTCATCTCAGTCCCTTTTGATTACGCAGCGCCAAATCATGCCCCCGACATTTTGCACGATTGTAACCTTAGTAAAGTCGGTTGTTACTACTGCGATTCAGGACGTCCGCATCGTGAGTCATGGCCCTGACTTTGATATCCTCGAAGTACATAAATACACGTGGCGCTATACTTGTAAAAACCCATTGTTTAATCAGTACCGTATCAATACACTTGTAGCGATGAATATACTGGTCCAAGGAATACGCGCGAGAATAACTACACCGAGAACAAATTCTGCATGCTACTCCTGTACTAACACGGATACGGAAGAGGACAAGATTGTATATAAAACCAGTTTCGCCTCCAATAGTGAGCAGCTCCGGCGCAACTGGGCTGAGCTGGAAGAAGATGACGAATTGATATTCTACCCGGTGGCGTTGTTCGACAAAGAGGGAAAAGAGTATCAGTCTTTCACTATGTACCAGAGAATGGAGTGCGTTGAAGGTACGTCTCAGCCCGGAGGCTGTAGACTGGAGTGGGACGGGGAACCAATTTTCTGGCCTATGGAAGTCAGTTATATGGTCGGAGCAGATCATCAGAGTTTCACCATGTACAAGCGGGTCGATAAAAAGATCTGCCCTGTATCTACAACCTTTTTCCCAGATTACGAAGTACGAAGGCAGATCCCCAAGGATCCAATGGCGTCCTTACCGGAGTTATCTGCGAATCCTCCCCCGTTTCAGACTACAGCTCGGTTAAATCAAGAGCGACTTGCGACCCTAGAAATAAATAAAGATGGGTTCCTGAGTAACGAAGAAGAGAGGTTATTCGTACGAGTGATGGAGTTAAACCAGAATGCTTTGGCTTTTGAAGATTCGGAGCGAGGGACTTTTAAAGATGAGTATTTTTCACCATATAAAATTGCTACCGTTCCACATACTCCGTGGGAGTACAAGAATATTCCAATACCTCCCGGAATCTTGCAGAAAGTCATTGACGTTTTGAAACTTAAAATGGAGGCCGGAGTCTACGAGATGTGTCAGTCGTCATATCGCTCCCGTTGGTTTTGTGTTTTGAAAAAGAACGGCAAACTCAGAATCGTGCATGATCTACAACCATTAAATAAAGTATCTGTCCGGGATGCCGGGATGCTACCTATCGTGGACGATTTCGTGGAAGGATTCACGGGAAGACAATGTTATACAGTTTTTGATCTCTACTGGGGGTTCGATGCACGAAAAATGGAGCCAGAGAGTAGAGACATGACGGCCTTCATGACTCCACTAGGACTTCTGCGGATAACATCTATGCCCACTGGATATACCAATTCCCCAGCGGAGTTCCAGAAGTGCATGGTGTTTATTTGCAAGATGAAATTCCACATATCGCGAACATATTTATCGATGACTTACCCATAAAAGGCCCATCGACTGCATATTTGGACAGTCGGGGGCAGCCTGAGTGTCTCAAAGAAAACCCAGGGATACGACGGTTCATATGGGAACATGCCAATGATGTACATCGCATTATGCACAAGGTAGGATGTGCCGGGGCTACCTTTTCAGCACTAAAGGTTCAGTGCGGCCGACGGGAAGCCTTGATTGTGGGGCAGCTTTGCTCCCCCAAAGGCCGTATACCAGATACTAAGAAGGTATCAGCCATACTAGATTGGCCAGCATTAAAGACGCCTCAAGAAGTGCGCAGGTTCCTGGGACTATGTGGAACAGTGAGAATATGGATCCAGAATTACTCAGAAATTATCAGGCCACTCACTGAGCTGTACCGACGCAACTATGAATTCTTGTGGGATGAAAGGCGAGAATATGCGTTCAGCAAAATCAAGAGATTAGTTGCAAATGCGCCGGCTCTGCGGCCAATTGATTACGGAAGTAAAGAACCTGTTATCTTATCAGTCGACTCCAGCCGCGAAGCCGCCAGGATGATCCTGTCTCAGAATGATAACCAAGGGCGACGCCGACCCGCTCGATATGGGTCTGTACCCATGAGCGAACGAGAGTCACGGTACTCACAACCTAAGCTAGAGCTTTTTGGACTTTATCGTGCATTACGCCACTGGAGACTTTATATAATCGGAGTAACAACTCTTCAAGTCGAAGTAGACGCAAAATATATACAGGGACTTCTAAACAACCCAGACCTACAGCCAGATGCTGCTGTTAATCGCTGGATCCAAGGGATCCTGATGTTTCATTTTGCGCTAATTCGCATACCCGCGACAAAATTCCAAGGACCTGATGCTCTCTCACGACGAGAACCCGCAGAAGGAGAGATAGTGGAGAGTGATGACGATTCATGGTTGGATGAAATTGCCTTATATATAGCAACAGGGAAATTGCAGGGTTCGCCCTCTCAAACCTTTCAGTTACCATCTTGCAACCTAACACGTAAAGGTCAGGAAGACTTTCTACAAAAAGTCTTAAAATTCCTTACCACCTTGGAAGCACCTGTATTTGACAAACCACAGAAGCATGTGCGGTTCATACAGCAGGCCACACGATATTTCATCCATGATGGGAAATTTTTGAGACGTAACAAAACAGGACCTCCCTTGACAGTAATTCTAGAACCCACAAAACGACTCAGAATTCTGGAACAATCTCACGATGATCTTGGGCACAGAGGAGTTCAAGCAGTTTGGGATTTGCTGAAGGTACGTTTTTATTGGCCAAAATTATACAATGATATTCAGCATCATAACGCGTCTTGTCACCACTGCCAAATACGAAGCACAAAGAAATTAGAACTGCCACTCACGGTTTCAACACCTGCGGCAATATTTCAGACAGTGTACATTGACATTATGATGATGCCAGAGACTTCAGAATACAAGATGATCGTAGCCGCACGCGATGATTTGTCGGGAACCTGCGAGGCCAAAGCTCTGAAGACCAAAACGGCGGAAGACCTGAGTATATTTTTCTGGGAATATATATATTGCCGTTACGGGTGCCCCAGAAAGGTTGTCACGGATAACGGGTCAGAGGTAAAGGCGGGATTCCGAAAACTAATGAAGAGAATGAACATACCGCACGTCAAAATCAGTCCATATAATAAGCATGCCACTGGAGTCGTCGAGCAAGGGCATTTCACTCTACGAGAAGCCATTGTTAAATCCTGCGGCGGAAAAATAGAATCATGGCCACAAAAATTGGCAGCGGCGTTACTGGCAGACCAAGTAACAGTAAGCCGCGTGACTGGATTTTCACCCTACCAATTATTGCATGGTACCGATCCCATTTTGCCGTTCGATTTAGCAGAAGCAACCTTTAGAGTTACTACGGAGTCGCGATCAAAATAGAAAATAGAAAATAGAAAATAGATTTGCGTGATGTTATGACGTTTGATTGACGTGTGATGCGTGACCGGCTCGCGTCGCGACACGTCTCCCTCTTCTGTTCTTCTTCTCTGTGCGCTATTTGGATGCCCCGCAGCAACAACAGCCCAACGTGTGACTGGGTCGCTGATCCTGAGGACAAACGGGCTCTTCTCGGCTTTTTCCAGTCTATCCAGAGCCGCATTGGGGATGGTGGCAGCTGGGATGCGACCTGTCTACAGGAAGCCGAGGCTTTCATGGCGGCTCGCGGGCCCCCGGCAAAGGGAGCGCCAAAGACAGCTGCTTCTATCAGGGGAATATGGACTACGGTGTGTGATACTAATTATTGCGGAAGACTTCTATCTGCTGATGCTTCTCACAGATGAAAAAAGTTCATGACGCACTCCTGCAGGTAATTCAGAAGCAGTACCCGGGTGCATCCGGCTGGACCTATGATCGGGAGCATGGGTTCAGCGTTGGAGATGATAACTTTGAGGCATGGACGGCATTTATCAAGTCCCACTCCGTCTTCAAGCCTTTTGCCAACAAAGGCTGGGATCTTTTTGACATGATGCACGACATTCTCCCTACCCGCGCCAAGGGCGTGAACGTCCACAACCCAGCCTATCCCCCCTCCTCTGCCCTTTCCTCTGCCCTTCCTGCCGCTGGTCTGTCCAGCTTGCAGTCTCCGCCGCCGTTCTCGCAATTTAATCTGCAGTTCCATGATGATGACGAGTTCCCGGACAGCTCCCAGCTCCTCAGCCTCTCCCAGTCACAGCCTCTGACCGACTGGTCCCAGTCGCAATCTCAGCCGCTAACGCAGTGGTCTCAGTCGATCTTCGGGTCGCAGTCACCCCTTGGCGAGTTTGGGAATGGTGAAGGACTTATTTCTGGGTCACAGCCTGTACCTCCTCCTCCGGCAACATCATCGTCCTCGTCCATTTCATCTACCCCCGTCCTGCACCGTACTGTCATCCCTGCATCGTGCAGTGCGGCTGCAGCTGCATCACAAGGAGCTGTACCTGCCACACCATCAGTGGGAATGAAGCGTAGCGCATCGGACGAGTTCCAGACACCCTGGACTAGCAAACGAGGCAAGACGAGTGGGCCTGACGCGATCTTGTCTCTTGGCAAGTCAGTCGACAATATTGGGAACGCTCTTCGGGATTGCTTCATGCCCAAGGAGTCCTCTGCTTTGTCGCCGACCAAGCAGGTTTCGAAAGCTCGCCAGATTGCAGAGGAGGATGCGGACGCCTGCCTGATTGATGACGAGCAGCGTGCGATGCTCAGTCTCATTTTCGGTAGCGACCCCAAATCAGCTGATGCTTATATCGCCGAAAGAACTGCCGCAGGTCGCCAGACTCTGACCAAAATTCTCATCTCACGTTTTTAATTACTAAATGCACCTCGGATTGGTTACAACAAAATCTAGTCATATAGAACAAAAATTACTTTACTAGTCTACTGGCTCTATTTGTAGGTCATTATCATAATCCATATCCATCATGTTCTGCAGGTACTCCTCGTAGCCCTGCCACATTTCCTGAGCAAGCTGGTCCCGTGCATTCTCTGCGCGCCGTTTCTCTGCTGCAGTGGTGTTCAGTGATGTTGCCAGCTGTCCAAAATCAATGTCCTCATTGCGGTACATGCCCATGAGATTATCGAGTGCATCCTTGTTTCCAAGCCACCGATCAAGATCTGTTTCATCATGCTCCAAAATGAAATTATGCAGCGCAATGAGTGCAGATGGAATCTTCGACTGTGTCTGCATGTCATAATGAGGTGCGCGGGTCAAGATGGTCCACCGATGCTTGACCACCCCAAAAATGCGCTCAACAACATTGCGTGCAGATGCATGGCGTAAATTATAAAGTTCCTTGTAGTTCTGCGGGCTAAAGGCTATTTAGAACTCGCACACAACACAGAAAAATGAATGATATACCCACCGCTGAGCCCACCGTGCCCATTCGGCTAGATGATACCGGGTGCTTCGAAAGGGGATGAGAAGAGCATCACAGATCCCAAAACCTGCGTCGGCAAGATAGCATTTGCCAGGTGGAATAGTGAAACCCGCAAGGCGAGCATTATTGTACATGGAGGCATCTGATGAGCAGCCATCCCAACCACTGACAAAGAACAGGAAGCGCATATCAAAGGAGACAGCTGCAAGGCAGTTCTGCGTAACACCGCCTTTCCGATTTCTGGCCGTATGAAGCTGATCCGCTGAAGGAGAACAATTTATGTGTGTTCCATCGAGTGCACCCAAGACATTCCGAAAATATGGCCACCATTTAGGATTGTTTCGGATAGCCTCTGGAATGGGATCATCGGCAGCAGGCAGGCGTACATATCTGTTGTAGAATTCACCGCCACAAAAGATGTCGAGGATCTTTCGAAAGTGCCTTCAAAAACAAATTAGCTCTGCAAGGATGTGATAAAAATATGTGTACTCCGATATTGTGCTATGAGAGTGCTGGAATCTCTCCGCTACATGGTCAATAGCCAACCCAGTAACACATGTGTACAGAAAGATTGCCAGTGATTCATCGAGCATAATGCGCGCATTCTGTGCTTCCATATATCCAAGAGCACGAATTTGGAAAACCAGGGCTAGGAAAACATGACGGCGCATTCCAAGAGCTATGTAGATTCTGTCGGGATGCCCTGTAAGCAGCTCGTTTAGCCATGCCCGGCCAGTAAGGGCAGAAGTGTGCTGTTCAGTCTTGATGTACTGCGGGGCGACGTACATAGCCACCCCTATCACAAGATATTGTACGAGGGAAGCCACAATGGTGGCCACCCATCGCACTCTGTCTCGGGGGTCAATAGGGACAGGCATGGTGAGCGGGCAGAACAAAGGGGCTCAGATTATCAAGAGATTATCGCGCGCGATGCGAGCCGGTCACGCATCACATGTCAATCAAACGTCATAACATCACGCAAATCTATTTTCTATTTTCTATTTTCTATTTTGATCGCGACTCCGTAGTAACTCTTATGGTGAGTGGTTTCCGAACAGGAATGAGTACTACCGAACTACTCACACTCCGAATACGGCAATTATCGAAGCATGATCGTGACATAAAGAGAGCTTCGGAAACATTGAAGAAGGCCCGGTTCCGTTCAAAACAGCAATTCGAACAGCGATTCCGGAAAAAGCTCCAGAAAGAAGAATACGCTAAAGGGGAACTAGTTTTAGTCCGCAATGTAGGTATAGAAATGGCTGTTAGTTCACGACGCAAAACAGACGACTGGTATTTTGGTCCCTACGAAGTGGCTCGCAAAAATAAGGGTGGCGCATACATTTTACGAGAACTTGATGGGTCCCTTTTTAGAAATAACCCCACTGCGGCATTCCGGCTACTTCCCTACATCACGCGCAATCACTGGTTCATGCAAAATAACGAGATGGAAGAAGACGAGGAGTCTGAGACAGATAGTGCTGAAGAAGAGTTACTCGAGTCATCAGATGAAGAATGAAGGAACTAAAAACAGAGCGTCAGATCAAGCAGGGTCGACGAGATTGGGAAATATTCTAGACCACCGAGGAATATTCGGAACCGTATTCCAATAAATTACTGATTCCACAAGCTCGTATAAAGGGTGAGAGCCTTCAAATTTTCCCTTGCCTTCGCCCCTCTCGCCCTGCCTGAAAAAAACTCTTTTCTCAAAAGTCCTTTCATCTCGTCTGAATCTTCTCTTTCTGCCACTAGCAATCTCAGCACACTATGGGTTCACATAATTCTCCTGCGCACGACGCCAGAATCGAAACAGGCAGGAGACCCAGTCGCGACTCCCTGCGTTTAGTCCGTTCAATGGGGAACTTAACCAGGCCAGAGATCATCCCCGACCACGTAGGTCGATTACATTATCATTTCATTCCTGATCATGACTATCATGTCCTCATTATGAAGAATGCCTTTGGCATGGCGGAGCAGCCTCTCCGTCACCCCTTCAGCAACCCCCATGCCCCCATTTCAGTCTCTTTTATGCACCCAATCCATTTCGCTTCCACCAACTCTTCATCTGCCACTCTGGCCTCCAGCGATATCGATGTGAACGACACCCAGGGCCAACTGTTTTATGAATCGCTTGACGTCCCGTCCTCAGCTCCTGAAGTCCTGCACTGTCCATATACTCAGTCTCCCCCACGTATTCGGCGCAACCAGGTACCAGCTGAGTATCACCCGCTGCCCCAAGGGTACGCATACTTGGAGCCACAGGACTTCCACCACATAAGCCCAAGATAATGTATTATATCCCGGCCCTTGCCCAAAAGTGTAATACATTATCTTCTGGGTAACCATACAGGGTAATCCCGGGTATATACCGGTTATTTCTTACCCGCGATCCATCAGCTACGGCACCTACGGCTCTGCGGCAACAACGGCACCGTAGAGGGCCATCATTTCCCGGTGTTTCCCGACACCGGGTCCAAGCCCGAATAAACCCGGTCAATCATCCTGTTAACATAACAACAACAAATACGCCTCGAAAACAGCCGGGGGAAACTGCCCCAAAAGAAAGCAGTCTTTACAGAGGTTAAGAAACACACCCACGCAACAGTGCAGTCCTCGACATAGCCCGATTGTGCCTGTAGGCCACCATCACCCAATTAGGAAATCACCGCCTGAAGATAAAAAAGGAAACCCAAAAAGACACCACGCGTACTACTCGTCGTCCATTTCACCTCCCATGACTACCTCTTCGTCACTCGGAATATCGCCCCGCTCCTCCAGCTCCACACCGTCTCCCTCGAGATCTTCATCCCCCTCATCCGCGTCTTCCTCTTCCTCCTCTCCCCCAGTCGGCGCCAATGCATCGTACTCCGCCTCGGCCCTCCTCCTTGACATCCCGCGAGCCAACTTCGGTGCGAGCTCAATAACCTTGGCGCGTGCAGCCAAATCCCGATACATTTTGGCCTGCCTCTCAGCGTAGGCCCGCATGCCTTGCGCAAGCTCTCGTGGCATCGTCTGCAGCTCGACCGCCCTCGCGCGATCCGTCCACAAAGCGGCCCGGTGCTCGAAAGAGATTGGCAGACGACGGAACTCCTCCTGCAGAAGCTGCACCTCCTCGTCCCATCGGCGCATTCTTGCGTAGGCCTTTGCCCATTCAATGCGCAGAGCTGTCAATGCATCAGTGCATGTATGACAATCTGGAGCTTTGAAGCGTACCGTCCTCCAACTCCAAATCTGTGCCCGAGATCCCTGCCTCCGTCCAAATCCACGAGATTTGTCTCATATTCTCCCCTCCTCGTGCTCGCCGCTCCGCGTCCTCGTCCTCGTTTTCCGGCGGCATTTCCCCACTCTCCCGCAGCTCAGCCTCCTTGCGCATTCTCCGCGCTGTCGCTTTCTTCTGCTTCTCGGCCTTTCTTGTTAGCTCCTCCGCATCCTCCATCAAACGAATGTCTTCCTTGCGCAGTTTGCGCCACCCCACGCTCCCCTCCTCCCCGCCTGCCAATGCGACCTTCGCCATCCAGGCCATTTGGTACTTCTCCGACTGCAACCGAATCTTGCTTTCGTTTCGGAACACGATGGTCCGCGCGCGTGTGTTGGCTCCTTGATGTCGTGCGTGTAATTTCTTGTAATTCAGCAGCCGAGCCTTGACGTGGAGCTGGCTTCGTAGTTGCACCAGAGATGTCCCGCACTGCGCGTCGCGGAACAAATCCTCAATTACATCCACACCGGTCACACAGCCCGACTCCCGCTCTGGCCGCGTCAGCGCCGAAGGCAAAAACAAGGGGACATTCTCCGCCTGCTCTTCGGGCGGAGAATTATGCCGTGCTAGCGCCAGCAAAGCCGCGGGCGTGTACGTCGCCTGCAGTTTCCGCAGGCGCTGAATTCCCCGGTTGAGCTTCGTTCGCAGCACCCCCATGTCTATCTGCTGCTCGGTCGTCCCTGTCCGCTTGAGCTCGGCCTGAATCCGCACGCGCCGTCTACAATGCCAAATCAGCGCGATACCCACCGCGACAACTGGAACTCACTGCTCGTCTTCCAGGTCTAGCGCGGTTGCCACAAACGAGCTCGCGCTGACCTGGTGGCGCGGAGGGACCCCTCTCTTTGCCTCCTCCGCCTCCTCGGTAGTGAACCGCAGGCGTACCTCGCTTTCCGTCAGCCCTATATTCATATTGAGGTGAGCACAAATCAGTTCGCGCCCACGTGAAGAAGAATACCTTTGACAGCTGCTCCCTGATACGGGTTTCTCTTCGTCCCGTCAGCCTCGAATTCCTCCACCATTTTCTTCCACTCAGGCACGCGATCAGCCTGCTGCTGGGAAAAAAGCTCGAAGCCCTCCTTTTGCAGCTGCAGTTCTTGCCGCGCGATGTCGAGCCGTCGGCGCAATGTCGTGGCTACCATCACGATACCATCAGAATCCGAAATACTTGTTTGCCGCTCGAGACGTACCGAGATGTATCAATTTCTGCCAGTTCCAGTGACCCCAATGACAATCAATCGTGTCGTGCCGTGCGCCAGGCCCCATTACGCGCGTGCTGCTCGTGATCCCCCCAATATTCGACCACGGCCTCTCAATTCCCTCGCCGTCGGTCTGTCCGCTTCCCGGCACGAGATTGAGGGAATACAGCAGTAGGCACATCAAAGTATGCGCATGAATGTGCATCTTTGGGATTACGAACCGCAGCAAAGCCAAGATAAGATGGCAGCGTACCAGTGGCGGGAGTTCCTTCATGCGCTCGAGCAAATTCTTCCACCACTGGCAAATGATATCATATGATATCGTCTTCGGCAACTTGTGATGGTGGTGACGGAGTATGGACCCAAAAATGTAATCCATATTCGCGTAACTGCAGGAAAGAATGAAAAAGTATTCCACATGAAGGACCAAACACATACCGTTCGCCTTTCTGAAGGTCTCCGACACCGTTCGCCTGTATGAACTCATGCCTCGCGCAAACCCCCATTCCTACACCCGTTGTCGTATATCCCCGAGAAAATTTGGTGTTAGCGTAGTCTAAGGCGGCGAGACCACTACAGGTGCTCATCTATAGGCTAGGCCATTAAAATTATTCTTTTTTGACTTGTGTTGTCACATACCTCTTTCTGATCCGTGACCGTGAGCAAATACTCGCGGTACGGTCCGTTCTCCACCATATAAGACCAGCCCGTACCGAGGCCCGCGTCTTTCAATTCACTCGAGACCATCCCTCGCTTCAGGCGGAAGCACGCATCGAGCGCCAAAAAAAGGATATAAAGAAACCTACGAGCATCAGCTGTACGCTCGACCATGGAAGAAGAGCACTCACTTTTTTTCAGGCGGCGCGTTTTCCCAGTCCGACGGCAAATTCACCGCAGGATCAGGACACGCTGGACAAGTTATCGCCAGCTCCCCTGACTTGGTCGCCGCTGAGCCCCCAGGGTCGTGGGCTCGTCCAGCCCTTTTCAGCATCATCAAGTGCCGCCATTGGCGGCACATACGGATGAAGGATTGATAGCGGTTGGAAGGTTTGACTCCCTCGTTGTTGGTGAGCTTCTCCAATGCGCCGTAAAAATCATACATTGTCGTTTTTGCTTGCGATGTCTCGATCAAGAATCTGTCGAGTAAAATGAAGGTGGCGCACGTCTTCGGTTTCTCTGGCGTTGCGGGGAACCAGCCCATGCGTAACAGTTGAATGTAATGGTCGACGTTGTTCTCGCACCCGCAAAAATCGACGTTTACTTCGTGGATTCCATTCTCATGTAGCACGACGAAATGTTTGTCGGCCGCTCGCGGATTCGCGCACGCTTCTCCGGGGACATGCCCCATCTGAATTCTCAGGCCAAGGTTCGCGAGTGAGCTTTTCTGAAAATAAATTCCATTCCAATACTGTTCCCATCGTTAGACGGGTAGTCGTAAGAGAATAAAAAGACGCACATAAATAACATGCAGAGGGAGGTCCACATGTCTATGCAGGCAGCAATCACTACAAAGTAGGAGACCCCCCGCGCATTCCTGACACCGATACTCCGGTTTGGCCCCCTCCCGTCGGCAACGAGGGCATATGTCCTCTGCGGCGTTGCCGCATCCGTCCCAACGCACGAGCTCGTGGAGAGTCCGGTCGCGCCACAGACGCTCCCAATCGCGCAGGCTCTTGTCCTTTGTGGACAGATTTCATAAGAAAAGGAAAAGACGAGAGCTGCTCGTCACTCACCGAATATTTTACAGGTCGAGGAGCACGGGGTACCGAAGGCAGGCTAGGTGAATCTTCATCATCTTCATCCCGTACATCGAGGTCGTAGCGGTCATCGCCTAGCTCAAGACTGACAGGCTCCACGCCCGTTGCCGCCCTGTCTGCCGTTTGGTGGAGTCGAGCCCGTTTTACAGGGGAAGGAGGAGCCACGGGGACCACGTCACGGTAAACACGTCGCCGATCTGCCGAAGTACGTTCGACGGACGTCAAAATAGGTTCGTCCTCGGGGGGTCGCATCAAGGCATCAACGTCGAAACTGTGATAACTGTGTCCTGAGCTCCCGCTCGCGTGCATTGTTGCATTCGAAGTGGCTGCCTTGCGACGTGTGGCGCGGTTGGTGCGGGGTTTGGTGGCCATTGGCGGGAGGAGGCGCAGGCGCCAAAGAGGAGAAGGCGCAGGCGCCCAAATCCAAATTGGGACAATCCCGATTTAGATGCGGTGCACGTTAGATGCGGTGCAATTCGAGAAGGCCGTAATGCGCAAGTAAAGCGGCACTCTCCTCTTCCTCTTCCCCACCATCTGGCCCCGTTTTGCTGGTCCCTCAATCTCTTTTCCTTCCCTTTCTTTGTCCTTCATCTGCCTTCACCTCCGGAACGATCCCCAAAAGCACTGCGACCTCGGCTAGCCGAAACGATAACTTGTGCTGATCGTTTTTCAATTTTTTTTTTTTGGTGCTCCCTTTTCTGATTTTAGTTTCTGCCTTTACTAACCTGTCTCACAGATTCTCTGTGTTTCCATTCCTCTGGCATCGTGCTGGCCTAGGCTGGCCTCTTCGTGCTTGCGCTGGTGCTTGGCCGCAGTCCACGCTGGCGCATCAGTTGCCATGGATCTTCATCATCACGCGCTGATCTGCTGCTGATGGGTTCCGCGCCATACCGGAGGACTGCGCCCCAGCTTTTCCCCAATGCCCCTCGGCGAGGAGAAGCGCCGCCTCCAATATCGTCAAAGGAGAATGCTCCGCGTTCCCAAAACGCTCGATGAAATCGACGCGTTAATCGCCCTGGCATCGACTCGGGAGATGCAAGAGAGTTCGCGAAATCATGTCCCCGGCCCCACTCGCGCGCAACCAATCCGTCTCGCGGAGTATCATGTCGCAAAACTCTTCTACAAGCGCTTCCGCAAGCTCTTCGCTGAACGTCCCGGCGAGTTCAGCTTTGAACCCCGGACGTTGACTAGAGGTAACATTTACCCTTGCTACCCTTTGATTTTCACTCACTTGGCTTTAGTTCTTTCGGACGCCGGGGTCCGCGTCGGCAGATCTTTCCGCTTTGAGTGCAACCGACTCATCGGTCGCACGGAATGGCTCAATCCATCTGAGCGCCGTGCCCCGAATCCCGCGATGTGGGCCGATGGAGGCTGGGCTAACGGAGGGTATGGTGGCTGGGAGCCCGCACCCATGCCAGCCGAGAGCGCGCCAGCGCCCGACACGGAAGCGGCAGCGGCCGACGACGATGGAAGCACGAGCAGCGGCGGCTGGGGTTCTGGCACGGGCTGGGATGGTGTCGGAGCATGGGGCACCGAGTTCTTTGACCCTACGCTTACATACTCCCGCCCCGTGCTTCCCCAGCAGAGGGTGGTGGCGCCACTCGCGGCCTGGGCCTGGGCACAGCCCGATGGGTGGAGTGAAGACCATGGGTCGACGCAGGGCGAGACCGACGAGGACTCTCTCTCGAGTTAAATACCTGTTGTTTTAGTCTGCGCCCTATCTCTTTTGTTTGTTTTTATATTATTGAAATCCAACGTGTGTCCTGGCTCCATTCCCTTGCATATATTTGAGCAAACCGTTCTAAATTCCCCACATTTCCTTGATGTCAGGTCGAAAACTTGTGTATATCACGAAATCGTTACGGGTGTATCACGAACGCGCTACGGGTTTATCACGAACTTCGTACGGGCCTTGAGCAAAGAATATTTTTACATAGCCTGTGCTCGCAGTATCAGGAAAATTAAAGTCGACCAGCTTGTTCTAGAGGTATTCTTTGTCCTACCTATGTTTTCTCTTTTTTTTGGGAGCAGGAGTAGATATATAATATAGTAATATACGCCATCTCAAACGAGACCCGATTGACACTTGTGTACTCGACCAATTCTTGCTTAATCCCTCACCATGTCAGACGCAACTTCTGAGATTCCTCCTCCTCTTGAACCCGTCACCCAGTAAGTTGCCCCTGGTACGCTCTCCACACAGTCCCTGGCTGACCGTGCCTGCTTTTAGCCAGAGAACCGGCAGACAAGCGCCCGCACGTTCTGCGGCAAATTTGGAGGCTCGCCGCAGAGCATCCGCCAATTATCGCGATAGGTGAGTTCTAACACCTCTTCGGCACGCTCCGCCGCTCACCACCCCCCTCCCGCCCCCACAGGAACTTGGAATTGGAACGGGAAAGGGCGCGTATCAGGATGGCAGCGTATGTCCCCGCCGCAGATACCCGTCGGTCTCCTAAAGTCGCCTCCGTTTTGTAGGCTTCGCACGCGCGTCTTGAACGACGACCGGATTAAGGAAATGCATGCCAAGCGTGCTCGGGAATCCGGCGTTGGGTATCGTGCCCGGTACGTCTTCTTTTCGCATTCTGCTTGCGCCTTTTCACTAACCGGAATTTGCTCTCTTTCTCCGTGACTTCTGTCTGATTCTTACAGCAAAGCCCACCAGCTGGCGCAGGATCAACGCGACAGGCGCCAGGAGTGCGTACCCTTTCAATTCTGTCAACAACTCATTCATCCAGCTGCACAGGGCTTATTGTGATAAGCATGGGACGAAGGCCTGGATTGTTCGCGCTGCCAAACATCGAGGGCGGGCTGCCACGGAGGCCCAACACGGCGATCCTCAACAAGCCGCGGCCGGTGAGAGCACGGTCGTGCTCACTGCGAGGCAGCGCCACCAGTTGCATCGGCAGCGCCTGCAAGAAGAGGCCGAAATATTGGCCCGAGAGATTGTGTGGCGCCGCGAGGTGAGGCTTGCATATGCCGGGAGAGGTCCCGCCGTCGTGGCCCCCAAAATCTAGGACCTGCAATCTCTCAATTGAATACTTACCTTGTTTGTGTGCTGAATTGTTTATGAAATCTTTATATTGCTCGAAATACGCCAACTTGAGCAACACAAGAAGTGTTTTGCACCGAGGTAATTAAGGCTGTGAACGGGAAAATATTAATACATGAGAAAATACATTTTTTTGGGGCCGTGCTTGCGGGAACGCACGGTATATACACGCGAGTCACACCTCTGTGACATCGGGTTGCTCTTGTTTCTCTTCATGCTCCCACCGCGACCGCACACTCGCCCACCTTGCTCGCCGGCTCTTTTCACCCCCGGCAATATTGACTTGAATGCACACTCCCGGAGGGCCGCCTTGAAGTTTTACGTTGTCTTCGAAGGCCACCTGCGAGGGATTTTCACGGAAGAGTCAGTAGCGATAAGCTTTGGGGAAGAACGAGCTGATACGAAATGAATGCAGACATGAAGCCCGTCTGCAGGTCGATGGGGTATCCAACGGCACCTGGCGAAAGGCGAAAACGTGGGATGACGCGCTCGCGATATGGGACGAGCTCTGCGCCCGACATCACGGAGACGGCTGTCCAGTTGTCGAGATACCAAGCCCTCCTGATTCCCCACCACGGCGCCGCGCTCCCTCGACTCCCACTTTGCCCTGCGCTGCTGCAACCCCGCCTTCTTCCATCCCGCCTTCTTCCACCCCGCCGCGCGCGCTCGCGATCACGATTAATGTATCAACTTCTGTTCGCCTCGTCCGCCGATCCTCAGCAGTTCCTCCGACGACGCCCCGTTCACGTACTGTGACCAGCGCATCGAGCCTTACCAGCGGAACGACCCGAACGATTTCTCCCCGGACGCAAGGCCACCGTGCGCGTGATGATGGTCGCGATCTGGATGAAACGATGGCTCGCTTAAATTTGGTGGACCATTTCTCTGCAGCGGGTTTGGAGGGTGAGGGCGGGGGCAATCCCGAGTAAATTTTTGATGCACAATTACAATGAGTCGTTTGGCCTGCAGCGCGAGAGCAATAAATACAAAAGCAAGAAACCTAAGAGAACTTTGAATAAGCGAAAGCGACGAATGCACTTCCACCCACGTGTGGCGCTGGCATGTGTGGATATACTGAGATAATGATAAGATGAGTGAGTGGCCGTCGAGCAGAGTAAAATGGAGGCACCGTAGAATAAAACGTCAAAACTTCAGAAGGTCGAATCGGCTTTCTTCATTATTTATAAGTGACGTTCGTTTTCGACCTAGGTTCCCGTACCTTTTGGCAAAAAAAAATCCGTACCTTGTGGTCAAAATATTGTGGAGGCGGACGATCAATCACACTGCGATGTGACCATTTGTTACCGGGCGTAGTCAAAAATTCTCCAATTTCTTTGCTGCGAATTCGCGACCGACTTGAAAAATGTCAGCCAACGCCAACGACAAAATCCCGAAAAAACGCGGCAAGCGGGGTGATTTCCAAGGACTTCGCCTCGAGTTCTTGACGGTGAATCAGGAGCGGTACGGCGATGCGTCGAAGAAGTCGAAGACCCCGGAGTTTTGGCGGAGGCTATTTAAAGTGTACTGGCGACATTTCCACTGGCGCCTGGCCCTCTCGGAGGATCCGAAGAGAGGGGAAGATGCAGAACCCATCGAAGCAATAGGGCCCCTCGAGGAGCCTGAGGTGGAGGTCGCGGGGGTCCGAGAGTCTCTGAGCGATTCGGACACAGAGGCCAAAAAGAAAGTCGTGCAGGCGACCGAGAGGGTAAGTTACGCGTTATTTTGGTGTCCGTCGCGCGAAATCGTGCTCTGTTTGGCGTCCGCACACGCTGAGTCGTGGTCTGGGACGTCAAATTGTGTCCTTTGCATCTCATTTCAAACAAGTTCACGCGCTAATGTACCGTTTGCGTTTGCAGAAGATCAAGAGTTGGTACAATTACAGACGTACCTCGACCGGTCTGGCGGGAAATCCGTTTGCGACGCTGCTGAAGAGTCTGCGTCTCCCTGATTTGGCACCTCCAAGGCGCATACCAGACTACCAGTTCTACATGCAGCACCCGGAGTTCAGAACCAAGGTCCAAGAAGAATTCCTGGCGCGGGGATATGGGGAGCGGGCGGCGTCGCTTCACATCAGCCTCCGCTGCAAGGTTGCTCAAGATATGCTTGCTGACGAAAGTGCGGAGGTGAAGGCCAGAATTAAAGAGGAGGGGGCAGAAGAGCACCGAGAGCTGCTGGCGGAGCACAATGCGGCCGAGGAGGGATTGCCGTCCGTGAAAGAGGAAGATCAAGCACTGTAAGACCGTCTGTGTCGCTGAGAATAGAACAGCGCTAATTTTGATTTGCCAGCGCACGCGAACGCCTCACCTCCGTCCTAACGCCGCTACTCTTGTCGTTGCGCGAGTACACCGGGTACTCCTTCACTCTACTTGCTGGTCGCGTCGACCGAACTGGTTCAAAGCCAGAGTTCCAAGTCACAGGGTACGTCTGTGAGAATAATCCCGCGGGACGCCAAAACTGACAGGATGTGTAGGCTGCATGCCGGGACGGCACCTAAGGACGGCAAAGACGTGATATTCCCTGTGTGGGACCCCAAAGTGTACGAGGCAACGCTCAGCCTGTTCACTAAGTTTGTGTGGGCTGCAGGTAAGCAAATCAATCTGTAATACGAAGACTTTGACGTCTAAGCATCTCGCAGATCAGTCTGCGCTAGATGACAACTCCAACAACCACGGGGAGGAGGGAGCAACTACGACAGGCGCCACGACTACGACTAATACAAACGACCCTGCCCCCGACCTTGCCCCCGATGTCGACGACCTCCCGCAAGCTTTAATCCGCTTGCCGTCGACCGAGCCTCCTGAAAACGATGGGGACCGCGCGGATTCGAATGCGCTGCCAGCGACCCAGGCCACCCAGCCCGCGCGCATCCTTGATCCGTTGCTGGAGCGCCAGATCACTGCAATTGAGGACCCCGAGGAACGCGGTAGACGGCGCCGCGAGCTCTTGCGCATGAATGCGTACAACCTAATGCGCGAAACAAATATAGCAAGAAATAAGGAGCTGCTCGTGAGCATGGGCCTCCACAAGAGCTTCGACAAGATGATGGGAACCGGGAAGAAGCGCAAGGCGGCGGGGGGCAGAAAAAACGGGGAGCGCGGGGGCAGGAGAAAGACAGCGGGGAGGACGAAGCGAATAGCGAGGAGGAGGAGGAGGAGGAATCCGACAGCCAGCCTGCACCTCGTGCACCGCGCCCAGTCCGTGCTGTGACGCAGAAGACAAGTGTTGCTGCCTCAGCAACGCCTTCGAAAACCTGGAATGAAGATCGCGCGCAACTCGAGACGACGGATTTGGGAGATGCATTCAAGGGGCTAGTAAACAGCTGGTGGGATTACGAGAGTGGGAAAGGCTTTGTTACCCAGGTAAGTGCCTTTCGGGCCTCAATTCGGAGTTACTGATTCATGAATATATTCTCCGCGAACAGGGGAAAGCCATTGGCGGCAAGAAGCGGCCGACACAGGTAAAAGAGTGGGTTAGTAGGGCGCGCAAGGCATCGTATACGCCTTACATCGCGGACGTGGCCCAATTCGGGCGCCAATGGGAGGCGTGGTGGATCGAGATCAACCCCGCATGGCGCCAGACAGATCTCCCAATGGGGAGGTATACGGATGGCGCATGGGATACGCTCGACGTTCCGGGACGGAACGGCTTTCTGAACGTCCTGATGTGCTTGAAGTGGTGGGGCGACATGCTGGGGCCTGAGGAGGCGGGGAAATCCAAGGAGTGGATGGAGGCGGTGACAGATGTAACATGGGCCCTCGACAGGCTAAATGGGTAGGCCGTCAACGCGCTGAAGAAACTGAAGATGTACTGATTACCATTTTAGGAAACCGGTGCATTTGACCGCGACTACGGGCGACGTCGCGACGCCGGGCGCCGCCATTATCGGTTCCACCGGGATATCCCAGAATCCCATTCCAACGCCGCCGCGCCCCAACGGCCGCGCCAGAATCCGCTGCCGCCGCTGCCGCCGAAAATGGGGATTCCCCGTTTCCCCCGAACCGCTGCCACCGAAGCTGCCACCGGAGACGAGCGGCACAATAGGAAGGCAACCCCCTCGATGCGCCGCACAACAAGGTCCCAGCGCCCGCGAGCACGGGGGCCGGTAATATCCCCAGTGCCGGTGCGGGGGTTCCTGGGCCTGTTAGCGACGGCGGCGGCCTTCTGGCTGTACCCGGGGGTATTGCCATAGACCCCATGCAGGCAGGGGATGGCGCCGACGATGTTCCCATGCCCCCCCACGATGCGCGCCCTGCCCCCGACACGCGCGCCGCCGCTGCGTGTAATCCCGCCCCTGGCAGCGCCCTGAGCCCCCATAACGCTGGGACCGCACCCCCGGCGGCCGATCAACGCAGACTGCCCGGCGCCGTTCCAGAGGGTGGGTTTTCAGAAGAAGAACTGAAGGAAATGGAGGATGATGCCGAGGCGGATATGGACGTGGACGACGAGGGCGGCGGCGCAGGGGCGGGGGAACGGCTGGATTTCGATGAGGACATGCTAGAGTAGGGAATTAGTCATCTGGACGTGCCGCCGCGACGCCCGCCCCCCGCCCAGGGCGGGTATTCAGCAATCGTTTTTCTGCCCCTGTATTTGTAATAATGTCACGTGTCGTTTTGCCTCCTCGGCGGTTCGGCAACAGCCATCAGCAGAGAAATTTGAGGTCCGCCGGCGTCGCTTATGGACGCATCAACGCGCAAACGGGGCGCTGACACATGCACAAGGCAGTGCGGCAAGCCTCCAGAGATAATACATTAAACCCTTGGGCAAGGCCCACCATATAATGTATTATCCTGAGTGTATGAGCTGGGACTTCCGTACGGAAGAGGACGAAGCTGCCGTAAGACTGGACGCGATGTCACACTGGCACTGGAGAATTAGAGAGATTTGTACGCACCTCGCTGCCCATCCCGACCTGGAGTTAGCCGTTCAGCCAGTCGTGATTTGGCGCGTTCAAGGCAAACAGATATTCCAGATGAAATCGACTCCACAATGTCGGCTTCAGACGGGCGATCGGCTGGAGTGCTTTGGGCTGTTAGTTGGAGAATGGGCGTTGACGAGCACCAAGAAGCGCCTTCACTGCTGGATACTCACAGCCAGTGGCGCGCACTGTCACGAATGGGTGAGGTGTTTGTGCGTTAACCACAATACAGAACAGAGGGCCTGGATCGAAGTGCCAGCACACTACTATTACCCATCGAGCATGACCATGCGGGTCAAGAAAGTGTTTCATCAGCTCGGATCATTATTCAATTCCCCGTCGCACACCGCGTAGTCTCTTTCTGTTACCATTACCCATCCATGACTCCTTTTTTTGTGCTGGAACGAAATTAGTCACACCACGCTCCCTACTCGCTACGAAATCATGTAAAAATCAATCGACCAGACGTCTTGACCTGCAAAGATTTTACTTGGACAGTTGTTTCCACTATGTGACTGAGGACAGTCAAAATTATTATGTTCGCCGCGGATGTCACGCATGAAAAATGTTTTGCTTGAAGTGGAAATAACGCCCAAATAAATTCAAATTAAAAGATCTAAACAAAGCGTGACACAAATCACACTTGTCACGCAAATGTGACCGGACCGTGGAAGGAGCGAAAAGCCGGAAGGTCCCGGTTCAAGTCATAAGAATACGAGTCATCCGTTTCCCCAGTCAGAAAAGAGTCATTTTAAAGAGAAGTCAACTATACATGAGTCATAGTAGAATAGTATATAAGGAGCAAGCTTTTAGCTGGACTCCCCCGGATTCCCCTCTGTACTTTAGGGTAGTCAAATATAAATTTCTTACGAATACTCGTTCGCTTGCTTGAGTTTCTGAGCTTACTAAGAACAGCTTACTATGTCATATCTGACATAACGCAACTGATACTCAAGCCAGTTATCCAAGCCACCGTGACCGCTGCCTGAATCTGCTGACTAAGCAGAAAACACCCGAAGCAGACAGTACTCCGCCAATTCCCTAAAAAGGCAATTTGTTGGAACGCACTCGGACACTTAGGTATCCTTTGAATAAAGTCATTTCCAAGGTATCTAAGGGAAACATATTTTCCACTGCACACCGGGCCGGGGATAGAGGTGCTGTTGTAGCGTACGTCCCGTCTCGGCGCCTTCCTCTTCCTTTTTCGGGGGTCCTCGACTCGCTGCGTGTGTGATTCACGCAGGAGTGTGGCAGCGTGTGTGGTTTCACCAGTAGTTGTAACTACAATGCAATGTACCCAGCCATGGTAGGGGGGTACATTGGATTAAAGGCACGGCTTGGCTGGCCAGCCGTGATGTGCCTTTAATGCAATGTACCCTAGGCTATTTAAATAAAAGAAGTGCTTGTCTCGGGGTTCAACCAAAAGCCAACAGATTACCTAAGCATCAAACCCGATGCAAGGTAACATCATAACCACTAGACTAAGGAAGATATAGTAAACATTAAATTGATGGGTATATACTATGTGTCCCAAACACATAATTAGCATGTGCTGGCCTGTTCAGCCCCGCTAGGGGCTTGGTTAGTGTTTGGGGTTAGTGTCTGGGTTAGAGGTTAGAGTTAGGGTTAGGTTAGGTTAGAGTTAGGGGTTAGAGTTAGGGTTGGTTAGTGTTAGGCCCCAGGGATATTGAAAAAAAAATGTTGAAGGATTTTTAAACATAAAACAACACAGAATAAGCATGTAAAAACAATGTCAAACTGCCCTAGGTCTGGGTATTAGCAGTGTCCAATAAGAAAGCAAGGTAACCATATGTGGTCATCAAAATTTGAGTTATATCAATGGTCAGATAGTCTAGTGGAAATAACAGGTTGCCTAAAATAGTAGTGTAATCCGAAGGTCTAGGGTTCAATTCCTGTGACTGGTACTATTTTGCTTTAATTTCCTTTAATTTGATTGGCTGGCAGGGTACATTGCATTAAAGGCACACCCCGGCTGGCCAGCCAAGCCGTTGTGAGGCTGGTGCTTGTGCTACGCCCTGCACACCACCTCACGGCCCCTTCAACCGAGCCCTGGACGAGAACGTACGAGGCGCCCGTTCATCCAAATCGGGAATCAAAGTTACCAAATCCGGATTCTCATCAAACACACGCAGCCTACAGTCCCCATCCAACCTCTCACACCGTTCGTACCACCCGTCCGGTTAGTCACGACGCTCGGTGGACGCTCCCATTACCCGAACTCCGCCTTGGCACGACTCGCACCTCACATACGAACACGGCACCACGCGCTACAGCCCACGAGAATGGTACGGACCAACCAATAGCGGGCATCCTGGGCTTCGTATCCTCTTCCCACACCCGAGAAGTCACCAACACTCGAACGCAAGCCTCGTCCGATCCAGTTTCCATCCTTCCAAACCACTCGAAACCTACTCAGATGCGTCCGGACGCATCTTCTGACCAATAACTGACCTTTTATGGCCCAGGAATCCGCTCTGCTATGGAACGGGTCCTGCGTCCGTACCAATTCGAGTCGCACGCTCCGTCCGTTCATGGAAATGAACCCCAAAATTCGAACGTGAGCCTCGTCTGTCGCCCCAAATACTGAACGCACGCCGTGTACACGGCCAAACGGAAAAATGATGAAATCGTAATATCACTTGATGTACGGATTAGTACGGTAGAATCTTAAGATTTCCGTATAGTTTTCGTAACGAAGGGCTAGGATTTTTGTCCTTACGAAATTTCTAACATGTGTCGTACGAGTTTCTTAAGAATTTTGATCACTTAACAATTTCTTAACACCCCGGTTCGGCAACAACGGTAACCGATGTCCCAAACGGGTAGCTGGATCAAAGTCGCCTCGCAGTTGCCGCAAGGCCAAAGTGAGGCACATTTATTGCTCCTGTCTGCTTTCGTTCACCACCAGCACAGAATATGGACAAGAAATCTCCGCTACTCCCTAAATTTATTAAACACCCCCCAGACCCAACTATTAGGCAGTCTACTGTTCGTAAATTGCGAACTGTTTATCAATGGAAGCGTCACAAGTGCCTTGGCAGGAAATATGCATTCAAGCGCATGTCATTATTCTGTTATGTCTGGCTCTCTTTTGTTGCTATGGTTTTGTGCTTTCTTGTGGCTACATGGGCACAGATTATGGCGGTTACGGGCATATCCCCAGGCTCAATCTTAGCCACAACGGCTTTCCCCCTTGATTTTTTGGTGTTATTCATCGGACTGCTCGGTAAATGGATTACAAATGCCCTCATTTCTTTTAATTCATGTAATGTACAGCTGCACGCAATGTCCAGATGAAGTCAACTATTATCTCACCGGTAATAGCTAAGCCAGGAATTCCAAGCACAAAATTATATTGACTCACGGTCCTTGGGCCATTTCGGAAGCCTGCCTCCATTGGTAAAACCACATTTGTCCAAGGTCACAAATATTGATGTCTATGTTAGAAATGGCACCTGAAAGTACCATCCAAGATGTTCTGCACCAGCTGCGATGTCAACACCAGATTGGAGATTTTCTGCGCATCAAGCACCACATAATCTTCCCTGCACATCAGTTTGCCTCATTATCATTGACTGATAAATTGAAGGATGTCGGGATTCATGACCTTTCTGTATTGCATGTGCGGACATCTGTTATGGGAGGGTCATCAAGTAGAGGACCATTTGGTTGGTTACTTTTGCGCTCTATTGAACATTTCTCCTGATAAGTTGGATATTGAGAACATACATTGGCACCAAATACCTCTGGATCTTCTCAATTCACCCGTGCAACTGGAAATTTCAACTCTACTCGGCCAGATGGTATGTTTGTTTCATATGAAATTGGAAAGAAAAAAAAAACTCAAGTTCGATTACAAGTCTGGCAGCCTACAGCAAAAGGCTTATGGCATTGCCAAGTCTGTCGGGACCATAATCCATGCGAAATGAAGCGGATTTCATCTCATGAGCAAGGCCCTCGACATAAGAAAAATTTGGCCCGCCACGACAACGAGGAACAAGCCAATAACGTGGACTCTGATTCCTCATCAGAGTCGCCATCTATTCCTGGTCCTTCTGTTAATGTTCACCTTCCACCCAATCGTGTCTTGGGTCCTCTTGGCTGAACTCTTTCCCAGATAGCCAAAAGCTCTACTCTACAACAGCCCCTTTACAATTATCCTACAGATTCCAGTGGTGTTGACTGGGACTCAGCAGATTATGACACACAACTTCCCGACCTGGGGACAGTTCATATGACTGCTCTTGCCCAGAATTTTGTCAACTATTTGAAAGATGGTGATATTGACCATGATTCTGATGATGATTTGGAGGAACGCAGTCAAATCAATAACTCGTCAGACTCTGATAATGGTGATTATTTGAGATTTTTTGGATATGACTTTCAACTTATGATATCTCATACTCTGATGTGCCCTATGTTGCTGGTCGGAAGACTCGTAAAGTCAATCCTGATGCAGTGGAGTCTCCGTGCTTTCCTTGGCCTGATAAAGAGGTATGATTACAACCTGGAAAATTTCTTGTCTGCTGATCCATCCCACAGACATGTGTACTTGATATACTTCGACATATTCCGCGCTGTTCATTTTCCAAGAAACAGAATGCCGCAATTCATTGGGCAATGCTCGCACTTGGTCTCCATGATCTACCATCGGACCGTATTATGGATGATATTGACAAGGCACTTCAAAAAATGTGTGGAATCCAGAGTATCCGATACTCTGGGAAATTAGGCCATGTATACTATGTGAATGATCTGGCCGCTATAATTGCTCAGGTTCAAAATTTGTTTACAGAAATTCAGATTAACTAACTTTATTTCAGGAGATGGCCAATCCAGTGACACGCAAAAATCTTCATTTTTACCCAGAAGACACTGGTCCTGCCCTTTCTCAAGCATGGCAGGCTAGCCGCTGGCTAGATGAACTTGAGTCTGACTTGACAACTCCCATGATAAGACACCAGAAACAGGATTTCTACATCCATGAGCCAACTCTTCTTTTAAATGGCATGGTATGCATGCCCACCCGATGGTTTAAAAGGGGAGATCACACATATGCTCGTGCCTGGAAAATGCATCAATATTCTCATGCAGATCTCAGTGCTGGATGGGTTATTGAGGCTGATCAGGAATTTGAAGTTTGCGAGTCGGAATTGTTGGTCTCCTTCCCACTTCTGGTCACAAGCTATGCAGCTCGCAAAATATCAGATCTTCACTTTCGAGCATACATTCCAATCATCATTTCGATCTTGAATTGTCCCCGCTGCCAGGTTAATAATTTATCCCAGCTGTTTTATTTTTTGTCGCTGCCGTTCCTAATATCCAGATGGAGGTTCGTGGATTGAAATTGAAATCTCGCTTGGCTTTCGGTAAGGATTGTCGAAGTTTGAAATTTTGAATGAAGTGCCCTCCGCTCTCCCATTGACTGAGCATATTAGTGTACTCATTAATTCATTTTATTTCCTGGTCTGCTTAATTAATGGTGTTCCACTCCAGGTTTACTTCGATTTTTTTGGAGTCGACTTTCGGTTCACTGTTTGGTGACTGTCACAGCTTCATGTTTTCTCTCCACGCCGACGCCGTCGCATTTCTTGCTGGTCGACCCTGCTGAGTCCACCATGAATGGTGATATCAGCAAGCCCAGCTGACTTCCGACCACCCTCCTGACCAGTTTCCACTCCATTTAGCCACCTGAATTTCATTCAGCACTCGACAACGACGGCCAACTTGTACCAATGTGGGAGGAAGAGGCGGCGATGTGGGAGGTATAAAAGGTGCTCTATTACCTGTTCTCTCCCCATCTTCAGTGGACGCCATGGATACTCAATACTGTTCTCAGAATGGCCAACGCTACAACTTCATCTCCCACTCTACATCGTTTGATGATAATGGCTTCCCAATCCCTTCCTCCGACCCACCTTCAGAAGAATCGCAAACAGTTACCAATTCCGACGACCCCAGTCTCTTCGTGGACTTCCTCGCAAACAACTACAGCTTGGATGCTGACTCCCGCGGCGAACTACACGCCTTTTCCGATGTGAGTACATTGTTTTCGTGGGCTCTCTTCACATCTTTTCACAATGTTCTGACCCTACAATAGCTCACACGGCGGCTGCCCAGCCTGGAGTGCAAAGTAGCTCTTGTCCAGCATGCGGGGACACTTCAAAACCACCAGCTGCTCGAGGAGATGAAGAGTATGTGTGCGGGCCTCTGTGACAGCGTCAGTTCGATCCGCAAGTCGCTTTCGGACACCGCAAAGTTTTCCAATGACCAAAAGGTACCATTTCGGACTCTTTTTTTCCGTTCTCATTTCGACTGACACCTTTTTAGGCTGAGATAACATCTGCTTGCAGGGTCGTGTTCTTTTCAGGTCGCCTCACGGACTTTGACAATGAAGTACTCAAGCCGGAGGTCATTGTGAGTTGTATTTCTACGTGTCGTTCCTTTCTCATTCACTCTGCAAGTCGTATCTCAAGAAGAATATGCACACCAATGGCTTCAACCTCTTCTTCGAGGATAAATCCCAAGCTCATAACAAGGTCATGGCGCTCCATGTGGGACGTTTCATGTCAAATGTCAAAACCTTCTTTCGACGCACCGTACGTCGACAGTCACTTTATCACCGATGCTTCTCTCACCTCTTCGCAGTTGCTCAAGTCCATCCCTGACACCACTAACAGCGGGACGAGTCTCACCTCCTTGACCACGTCTCTCGCCAAAAAATGCTTTGGCGGCGCCGAAAATGCGAAGCCGAAGCATGCAATCTGGTGCTTGATCACGGTCAGTCTTGTGGTATCCTGCTTCGCACGTGTTAACACTTTTTCAGCGCGACTTCATCAGGTCAGACCCCGAGCTCCGAGCTACTCCCGCTGACGGTAACAATGACAACGACGACAACGATGATGAACTTCCGGCCGCGCTTCTTCCAGCGAAACGGACCCACAGCGGCACAGTCAAGATTCAGACCAGTGATGGGAAGCTCATTGCTGCGTTCTGGGATCGAGTTGCGAAGCTGTGGAAGCAGAAGACCAAGAAATTCGGAACGTCGGATCTGAAGTCAGAACCGTGGACTGCGTGCGTGGTCTTTATCTTTGTACGCCCCTTGCTAACTTTATTATCGTCTGCAGATACATCAATTCTTGCGTGGCATCGGAGAAAGCCATGTTTCCGACCGATGCCCTCACTCTTGTTGTCGGGAGTGGAGGTGTCACTGCTCCCACAGCCGCCGCCTCGTCCACCAATCGCCTCTCCGGGCTTTCTCAACACGGCGCACCACTGGAGGCTGGTGGATCCAGGTCAGCCCTGATGCCTCGCATCTCCAACAGCCGTGCATCGGTGGCGTCATTCGGGAGCAGAGGATGTATGTCTTCCCTTTCCTGTCGGCGCTCTTCCACTGATTTTATTCTACCAGCAACGATCGATCATCTCATGAACACCTCCTCCAATTTTAGTGGGGTTCCTTCGGGTTCGGGTTCAGGTATGTATGTTCCCTTCTTTATTTCTCAATCTGATTGTTATGCAGGCCTTCACCTTCCACCCCTCAATATGCCATTCCATGGTAGCGATCGCGATGCCGAGGGCACTAGGTACCAAGGTGGTCGGTCCGGGCAGATGTGATGATGTCTATGTCGTGGATTAATTAATTGGTTCTATACATCCTTGCAATTTATTGTATTCCCGCTGTTATTTGTTGCATAGCAAGTCCAAGGAGGAGCAAGCGCGAGCTGGGCTGTGGCCGGGAGATATCCCAAATAAGGCAGATCAATTTTAACAAATCGTAGCGCCGAGTCTTAGTGTAATCTTACGACTGCCCTGTCTTACGGATTCTTAACCGGTCCGAGCGTGAGTTTTTGTTAACGCTTGTACAACGAATCGTTAATGTCTAAAATTTCAATGCGCCGCTAAGTCATCAGTGTAGCCGTGTACGTTCCTGCGCAAGCACCCTCAAACGCGAAAGGGATGGAACCGAACGAGTGGGCATCAAGGGGACGGTCGAGAGGCGAAAAGGTATAAAAGGATAGCGGAAAAAGGCGTTGTAGTCAGTCAATTTTCGGAGCTTAGTTCTCCCCCACCACCTGTACCCCCACCTGTGCAACTAAAGCCTCGCTCACACCGAGTTGACCACATCCTCACTTGCCTCTAGCAGGGCATTTCACTCTCACACCTCCATTCGCAAGGTCCCAACTCATCGGACCCCAAGTCATATCATCGGGCTTCCCCGCAATAGGATCACCAACTTCGCGAGCTTCACGCTTTGTAGAAGTCGGCCTGGGCGAAGCCATATTGGTTTAAATCGCTGTCTGCCACCCAGCGTCATGACCGGACGTCCCATACGTTCGACTGACCAGCACCAGCCAGTGTTGCTGTCACTTGCTTTATAACCGTAAAACGTTGTATTAAGCCTTCCACCTTTGTTGGGAACATCGGGGAAACACGAGGGAAGGATTGCAGCATAGGCATCGGATTTTACAGGAAACAACACGTCGTTCGTTCGAGCTTGTGACCTAGGACAGGTAACTATTACCCCCACACCTGTTTACAGCTAACAGCAGGTACCCCCAACACGAAACCACGGAACGGACGCCTCATGCGATCCCATGCAACACCCTCATTCGGACAACGCACACGTCCCAATCCTACATCCCCACTATCCTCCAACGTTAATTAACCCCTAGAGGCCGAACGGGCTGTCTATTTGATAAAACATATTCTCATAGCGGCACCGCGGTCCTTATCACACCGTGCCTTTAATCCAATGTACCCCCCTACCGTGGCTGGGTACATTGCAATAAAGGTACAGCTACATCTCGTGGTTTATGGTTTATGGCTCTTTGCTCACCGTGCAACATCCGCGCGAAGATGTTGGTTTCCTTGCTCGCCGCCGACCCACATTCTCTTTCTAATCCAGGGGTGAGGGCAGCAGTCTCCACCCTCCGGGAATCAAACTTCCGATCACGGTTTGCAGGTTTCAATGGCCACACACTCTTGATTCTCGCTCGTCCCGGAGGTGCGGGACAGCGAAGGCGAGGTGAGTCCTGCTCTTCCTTCTCTCTCTCTTTCTCTTTCGCTTTGGCTGTCGCACCTTGCCGGGTTCATATTTGTTTCTGTAATCTCAGAAGATATTTAGCTCGATGTTCCAAGTTGCTGTCTGAAGAATTCCTGATCGCGCTTTGCATGTTTTTAAGAGGTGCGTCTCGAAGGTGCGTGCGATCGAGGTGAGTCCCAATCTTCCTTTTCTCTCTTTCGCACCGTTCACCGCTTGCCAGGCAAAGATTATGTAAATCGATTCGTTCACATATGTAATCTCGAGAATCTAAGCTTGATAAAATATCTTTAGCTTTATGGAGGCCTATCGTAGCTGCACAGCGACCCGCGAGAACGATTTGAATCCACTTGCGACGCCGATCTACTAGCATTTCTCTCGTCGAGATTTATTTATTTTTGGCAGGAGGGTGCGCGATTTACTTTTATTTTCGGGAGGGTGCACAAATGAATACAATACAGAATAAGGATCCATTCGCGAACCGTGCACGCTCATTGGGATGAATTCTGGAAATGAAGTGGTTTGAGGTCCGAGATATGCGAAGGGAATTACATGTAACAAGACATGCCGGAGCGTGTGCATGTTGACGCAGATTGGACTTGAGGGAGCCGTAGTGGGTTCAATCAAGAGTCACCGAGTGTACGAATGAAAGCAACATCAGTTGAATACAATTTCTTCCTCCGCCCTCCGAAGATGAATGTATTTAGTAACCAAGTCAGGTTGCTTATATAAATCCCAATCCTCGGGCACGTGTGCTACAAAAAGAGACATACAGAATACTTGACTGCGGGGTGAGTTCACCAGATGCAGAAAGGAAAACCGAGAGCGAGGAACGCACTATTCGTGTATTTTCACAAACCAAAGTATTGTGAGGGAAGTCTCATCCGAGTTGCGGTCCGAAGAACGAACTCCTGATCGCGCTTTGCATGTTTTCCAAAGGTGCATCTAGGAGGTGCAGGGCCTCGAAGGCAGGGTGAGTCCCGGCCTTCCCCCTCCCTCCCTCTCGCTTTCACATTCGTACCTTGCCTGTAAATGGATAATCTCAGAAGATTTGAGCCTGATGTCACTGTTGAAGGTTTAAAGATTTTTAGCTTGATGGAACCCTAGCTGCGCACTGGAGAGAGAACGATTCGAATCCACCGGCGATGCGTGCTCTGTCCCTGTGCCGTTTCTTTTGTCGGGATTGACTTTTGGGAGGAGGCCGCACCCTGCATGAATACCACTCGCGAAACGCGCACGCCGTTCATTCTTCTCTTTGGGATGAATTCTGGAAGGGGATTAAGGAGATGAAACGGTCTGAGGTGTGCCAAGATAATTAATACTGATACTCCCACCGACCGACGACAGTAGGAAGTAGGGAAGAGTCGAATATTGTTCTCTCGTACTTGAGATTTGTAGATAGCATAGTGTTGTCGATTTAAACAGTTCGCGACCAACTGTGTAATGGCGACACTAGGGCCAACTGTCATTTCGTACACGCGGGCACGAACTGTTTCCAGCTATCAGTTCCCCCCCGTGTAGTTAGTTCCCCACAGTTGATCCATACCGTTTGCTTCAACTGTTTTTTAAAACACTGCCGTACCGTGCCCACCCCCATCAAAGATTTCAGTGGATTAATACCAGTAACTCACATCCCCGACATCTCCGACCGATGTTGATAGTTGTGATCCCGCGAACCTCTTGCACCTCAAATTGTATGCCAGCCTCACTTCCTAGGAACCAGACTGCCCCGCAAATATTTAATTGTATTTTAGTTCGAGGGTCTTAGGAGGTTGGACCCTCGCTGATTCTAGAATGCCCCCAAAATTCGAATTTCAACTTAAGAAGATTTGCGTGGAACTGCTCGACCAGCGCTCCGCATGGGTACTTGAGAAGTGCGCATGCTTCAAATGGTCTGATTTCTTTTATCCTCAGACGTGTACAGAGTGCCAGGCAAGATTTTGGTCTCAGGCTGAAGCCAGAAAAACACTAGCTTGAACACTCAGGCTTGTGGTCGCACCCCGTGAACACTTGTTTGAAATGGTTTAGTAATCTGGGCAATGAGCGGACAGATGCGGTTAGTAATTGTTGGGCTCATCCGACTTCCGAGCATCCTCAGTTGTTTGCCTGACTTGAAAGAAGATACACAGTCAGTCCAACAACTATATTTCAAAAGATGAAGTTATTCGAGGAAGGCTCATGTTTAACAAATGCAATTAATTGGACCGCAGTCTTCGCCTCAGAAGAACACAAGGCCAACTCTCCTGCTTCACAACAAATGATCGGACAACCACGATAAAGCGAGGAATAAAAACAGCATCCCCTGGATGTTCATGAAAAATCTGAAGCTCTGTGAGATCTGTATTTCATCACAAAGACTGTGCAGTCCAGGCTCTCCGCTTGGAGTCGTTGACTCATGCACTGATAAATCTCAGCATAAGGACATGAGCAAGTCGAATGCCACTTACCATTATTTTCATCATCCACATCTGTGTTGAGTGGGTCCTCATTATCTTCTTGTGAATCGGAATCTGCGGTATCCACTTGTACCACATATAAGTCGCAATGAACCTAAAGGAGTCGTTCGATGATGACTTACCGTGGGCAAATAGCGCATCCACCGCACTGGGCAATTGATAAAGTGGGTAATCTAGGTGCCGGGTGACATCTTGACTGTCTGGATCAAATCCCTTGGCTTGGTAGAATTGACAGATCGCAGCATACACATCGGCATCCCAGCTGTCTGCCCGAACGGATGTGCGGAGCCGGATACGGGGGAATCCGAGTTCAGTGGCCTCCTCCAGGCTAAGACGTTCAGCCCCCGATGGATCGAGGGACCAATAGGCGGGGCAATCTGGCATTCTGAATGATGACGGCCCGATTTGAAGATCTTTTTCTGGGCAAACAAATAGATAGCCCGGAGGGGGGTTTCCCGATGCCTTCAAAACATTGATACGGAAAAAAGCTTTGTGCACAATCACTGGTTCAACAAGTTAAAAACAAAACCAACTAATGGTTTCAGGTGCACCATAATCCGTGAAATCAGTAGTGATCCCGAGGCAGCTGAATATGTGATTTGCTTGACTGAGCCAGATCTCGGAGTGCTGTTCCATACGTAGGTGGATACGTAACTGAACTATATGATCTGATACATCCGAGTCGAAACTAGAAAATCAAACACAATTAGACAGATCTCCAAGCAGGCTAAATGAAATATAAATACCGGGTCCAGCCACCCTCAGTGACTTCTCCTCGAGCTCCTGGAGTGTGCCAGTCGTGGATAATCTTCCAATGATGAGAATCAATCCGTATATTGCACGAGGACACAACCTCATCGAGGTAATCCCAATTGCTACCAGAGTTAACCAATATCGCTCCAAGATGAACTGTTCGCTCATTCATGGACGCAAAACGTTGTGATCCATTCCAACAACATATCACGTGAAATTGTTCCAGTGTCAGAGAGTCAATGACCATGGCCTCCATGTGTGGTACATTCAAGGAAAATAACCGCTGCCATTGGTCTAAGGTAGGTCTCTCATGGCTCGTGAATACACCCAGCCTGAAGTTGCCGGGTACGAGGTCTGCACAGACCCGGCCAGTGGAGCGACGAATCCAAAATGTGCAATCACTATCGATCTGGATTGATTCGTGGATAAGTGGGGCAGCCACATACATAACCGAACTCACCAGGTATGTTTGAAAAATGGATCCGAAATACTCCTGCACTCCCTGTGAAGTGTAAGGAATATGAACCAGTGTCTAACCTTCTTACATTGAACTCCGTGAGCTCCAGACAAAATCAATATTCTTCAAATGTGAAAGTACGGATGCACATACGCAAAAGCCCTGGATATACACAGTCAGGACAGGTGAATTCCGATACAGGTCCAAGAAATGTTGGTACGGTATCAAATCTCCAGTGACAAGTTCAAAATTAAGTCGTTTTAATACCAGCAGGACTCACCACCATGGAAAAACGTGGCGTGCACACCACCCGAACTGGCTGCCCCACATATCTGAACGATATTGGGATGGCTGGGTTTATAATTTAGCCACCTCATAAGCAACGAAGGCATTGAATGACACTCGCCGAACCGACATGTATTTCGCAATATCCTGCCGCCACTCCTGCAGATGTTGATCAAACGCAAAATTTCAGGAGAACACCAAAGTGTAAACTCACCTCCTCAGCACTGAGCCCCTGGTACATGGCCACCGTCATCGGGTCATTCCTGCCATCGATCCTGGCAGAGTAAACACGGCGAACAGAAGCTCGTTCGCGTCTCCGACCGACTAAAGCAGACCCTTCAAGATTGTGTAGGCGAATCTCATGCTGGAGGTCAATGTCCCCCAGCGGGATCATGCGGCAGTCTGTGTGCATACGATTAGTCTTGCCGCAAGACGTGGTGAAAAATCAACAGAGAGAGAGATACCGGAAGGCACCGTTGGAGCGCTGGTGTAGTTATTCGAGACATTGAAGGTCCCACCCGCCACGGTGAAGTGATGCGAGGCAGAAAAAATGCTGCCACCATCATGATAGCTAGTGCTAGATTAGTTGCGGATAAGACACTCCACTGTCCGTGCATACAGAGAAAAAGCCACGAAGAGAACTCAGGAAGGTCACCGGCTGCGTTGGAGCTGAACTCGTCGTTCGCATGATCATCGTCCTCCATAGATGGTGGGGGATAGAGAAAGAGATGCTACCGGGATGACAGCTGTTGTGTCGTGTTGGGAAAAATCTAAAATAACGCGAGAGCTGTGAAATACAGCCCGCACAGCACGCAAAGATTAATGAGTTGCAAACAGCCTTGCCGGTAAGCGATCAAGAATTCACCAATGCCACAGATGACATTTGAAATGTCTTCGTTTTGACGACAAAAAATGGCCTTGGCCGGTCATGGGCAGCTGCAGAGGCTCAGGCTGCACACGAGGGAGAGCACATGGTCAAGATGTTGGTTCCTCTGCCATCATGGCCTGTTGATCGCCGAAATATGGCATACTTCGAGCATCAGCAATTTGCCTTGAGAAAAAATAATAACCGCCGTCGGTTCGACAATCATATTCAAAATATGACATTATTCAAGAGGGATATCCTGAGCCTCGTATTTAACAAGTGAAATTAATTGGACAGAGAGATCGGTCTGTGTGGTAGAAGAATAACTTCCAAGGGCAACTCTCCTGCTTCACAACAAATGATCGTACAACCACGATAACGCGAGGAATAAAAACAGCATCCCCTGGACGTTCATGAAGAATCTGAAGTTCCGCGAGATCGGCATTTCATCATGAAGACTGGGCGGTCCAGGCTCTTCGCTTGCAGTCGTTGACTTGTGTACTGATAACTCTCAGGATACCGGACATGAGCCAAGCTCAATTCCACTTACCTTGATTAATATTCTCGCCCCCCGTGTCTATGTCGACTGGGACCTGATCATCTTCTTGGGAATCGACATCTGCGTCATCCACTTGTAGTATGTATCAGTCGTAATGAATCCAGAGGGACTCTGAGTCGCTTGGCGATGACTTACCATGGGCAAACAGAAGATCCACCGCACTATGCAAGTGATAAGGGCGGTAACCTAGGTGCCGGGCGACATCTTGACTGTCTGGATCAAACCCCTTGGCTAGGTGGAATTGGCGGAGCACGGCATACACATCGGCATCCCAGCATTCTGAGAAAATCGTTGTGCTGAGTCTGATAGAAGGGAATCCAAGTTCACTGGCCTCCCCCGGGCTAAGACGTTCAGCACCCGATGGATCGAGAGACCAATAGGCGGGGCAATCTGGCATTTTGAATGATGATGGCCCGATTTGAAGATCTTGTCCTGGGCAAACGAAAAGATAACCCGGAGGGGGGTTTCCCGATGCCTTCGAAACAAAGATACGGAAAACAGCTTCGAGCACAACCTCTGGTTAAACAAGTTAAAAACAATACCAACTAATAATTTCAGGCGCACTATAGTCCGTGAAATCAGAAGTGATCCCGAGGCAGCTGAAAATGTGATTCGCTTGACTGAACCAGGACTCGGAGTGCTGTTCCATATGTAGGTCGATATGTAGGTCGATCATGTTATCTGACACATCACCCGAGTCGAAACTAGAAAATTAAACACAATTAGGCAGATCTCCAAGCAGGCCAAATGAAATATGAATACCGGGTCCAGCCATCGTCGGTGACTTCTCCTCGGGCACCTGGAGTGTTGGTGTCCCAACGATGGAAAGTCTTCCAATGAGGAAGAATTTTTATATTGCACGAGGACACAACCTCATCGAGGTAATCCCAGTCGCTACCAGATTCAACCAATATCGCTCCAAAATGAACTGTTCGCTCATTCATGGACACGACCAACCTTGGTGATTGATCCCAACAACATATCGCGTGAAATTGTTCCAGTGTCAGAGACTCAATGACCATGGCCTCCATGTGTGGCACATTCAAGGAAAACAACCCCTGCCAGTCTAAGGTAGGTCTCTCATGGCTCGTTAATTGACCCAGGCTGACGTTGCCGGGTACGAGGTCTGCGCAGACCCGGCCAGTGGAGCGACGAATCCAAAATGTGCAATCACGATGGATCTGGATCGATTCGTGGATAAGTGGGGCAGCCACATACATAACTGGACTGACCAGGACCGTTTGAAAAGTAGAGAAAAAATATTCCCACAATTCCTGTGCAAGTATAAGGAATATGAACCACAGCGTCGAACCCTCTTACACTGAACTCCGCGATCTCCAGACAAAATCAATATTCTTCAAATGTGAAAATGACGGATGCACTTACACAAAAGGCCCGGATATACACGTTCAGGACAGGTGAATCGCGATATCGGTCGAAGAAATGTTGCAACGGTGTCAAATCTCCAGTGACAAGCTCAAAATTAAGTCGTTTTAATTGCGGCAGGACTCACCACCGTGGAAAAAAGTGGCGTGCACACCACCGGAACTTGCTGCTCCAAACATTTGAACCATATTCGGATGGCTAAATTGACTCTATAATTTAGCAACCCAATAAGCAAGAAAGGTGTTCAATGGGACTCGCCGAACCGTCATATGTTTCTCAATGTGTTGCCGCCACTCCTTCAGAGGTCGATCAGACACAAACTTTCAGGAGAACAATAGATTCTAAACTCACCTCCTCGGCACCGGGCCCCTGATACATGGCCACCGTCGTCGGTGAACCCCTGCCATCGATTCTTGCAGAGTAAACACGACGGACAGAAGCTCGTTCGCATCGGCGACCGACTACGGCCGACCCTTTGTGCAAGCGAAGTTCATGCTGGAGGTCGATGTCCCCCAGTGGGATCATGCGGAAGTCTGTGTGCATGCGATTAGTCTCGCTGCAAGACGTGGCGAAAAAATAAAGAATTACCGGAAGGCACCGTTGGAGCGCTGCTGTATTTCTTCGTGATGTTATTGAAGGTCCCACCCGCCACGGTGAAGTTATGCGAGCCAGGGAAAAAAACGCCGCCATCATGGTAGCTAGCGCTAGATTAGATGCGGATAAGACACTCCACTGTCCGCGCATACAGAGAAGAACCCACGAGGAGAATTCAGAATGGTCGCCAGCTGAGTTAGAGGTGAACTCGTTGTTCGCACTGTGGTCATCGTTCTCCATCGATGGTGGGGAAAGAGAAAGAGATGCTACGGAATGACACGTGCCCAAGTCATGTACTTACGAAAGACCTAAAATAACGCGAGAGCTGTATTTCTTGCTGTGAAATCAGCACAGCACTGCAAAGATTAATGGGTTGCATACAGCCTGCTGCCACTGGCGGCAAGCGACGAAGAATTCCAGAACAATGCACTGGACTGTCGAGCGCCAATGCTCAATTCGAGATCTCTTCGTCACGATTTCGAGGGGAAATAGCCACGCGCAGTATATGGTCCAACGGAGAGATGGTTTTTGCCATCATGATATGTTGATCGCCGAAATATGGCAGGCCGAACCGGCTTCAAAGCGGTGCAGCACAGCTCTACCGCTCTGAGAGCTCTCTAGCACAATATTAATCGGATGCGGGGTTCCACCCCAGTGAGCTCCTCGGGTATTATGTAAAGACCTCTTAGGTAGGTTAAGTTGTCGTGAATTAACCTACCTAAGAGGTACGCCTCTGACGGAGGCTGCGATGCTTCTATTACACATACCACTGGCGCCGGCCACCAGCGCCTCCTCTGGAGGTGCCAGAGGCGAAATTTCCGTAGGTTTTTTATGCGCACATAGACATTTATTACAGGAGTAGCTACACAAAAACATATTGTAAAGTGAAATATAAGCAAAATGTTGCCAGCGACGGCGGTCAGCGTGAAATCAGCGGCCAGGTGGGGCATATTCGTTCGGCGGCCGGGCGTTCACATGGCATGTGTTGAGGGCGGGCGCGGAGGCCTTTACATCGCGAGCGGCGACCACGAAGGTCGTCACGGCGGTACACGGGTGAACCAGCGCCGGGGGCAGGTGCAAAACCAGTGGGGTGGCGCGTTCGTTCGTTTTGCACCGTTCGGCGGGCGGGCGTTCGCATGGCATGCGTGTGTGACTCAGTGTGAGGGCACGGAGGCGTTTGCATCGCGCAGGGGCGGCCGCGAAGGTCGCGCGGGACACGGCTGAACCAGCGCAGGGGCAGGTGCGAAACCAGCGGCGGGGCAGCGGGTTCGCATTCGTTTGCACCGTGCGGGCGCGTTCACACGAGGACGCATTTGGGCGGCAGGCAGAGACTGGACAGGGGCAGGGCAGCATGTTGGATAATGGCCGCCGCAGCCTGCATAATTGGGGCGGCACTGGCGGCGGTACAAATACCGCGTGAGTGCAGGCAGAGCACGGCGGGCACTGGCGGCGTATCGAGGACAAACCGCAGCGGGCTGTGCAGCGATGTTCAGGACATTCACATTGAGCGTGAAAGCAGCGGGAGCGTCAGCGTTGCGCCGTGAATTTGCATTGCGCGGCGATATTCATAACAGGCGGGCGGATGGGAAAGCAGCGCGAGTTGGGGGCAAAAGCAGCGGCAGACTGCCCACTCGTTCACATGGCACGAGAGCCGGCGCGGAGGTTTCGCATCATGTGGGTGCGGGCGCGGGCATGAAACTGGCGGCGCAGCGGGCAAAAGCTGTGAGGCTGGCGCCTTCACGTTCGCATCGTGCAGAGGTGCGCAGGGGGCGTTTCCATCGTGCGGATGCGGTCGTGAAAGCAACGGGGGCGAGCTTTGGGAGATCACATGGTGTCTGCACCTTCTCGTTCACATTCGCATCGGCGGTGACTGCGCGCATTAGTACGACGCGGCGAGTTGAGGAGGTGTGGGCGAGATGTATATGTTTGCCTCGCGCGATATTGATCCTGGGTACGTGCAGATTTCTTGTGTCTGCAGGAGGCGAGTTGTTTGACCGGACTTGGGCGGCGTGGGGAGTAGGTGAAGTAGGCGCTGTTTGCGGGAGGTGCGCGCGTCCGTGGCGGGCGAGAGAGCCGGGGGTGTGCAGGAGGTACGCACGTTCGATGAGCGAGTGCCGCTGCACTCACCGAAAGTAGAAGCCGAGGGTGCGCGCTGCCCGCTGCATTTGACAAGAACGGGGTTGGGAGGAGCAAAGGCGACAGTAGGGGCACAGGAGAAAATGCGCAAAGGTATTCGAAACCTCGCGGGAGTTGCGTGTGCGCCGTGATGCTGCACGCACCTAGTTTCCACCACTTAGGGGTTGATTAGAAAAAAATGGTTTGGGCTTGAAATTGGAGACAGCACGGCGTACTGGAGGCCCCGAGTGTGTCTGTGAACCCTTTCACGATGTCCTACAGTCGCCTCCTCGACGGTAAAGGTTTTGGTGCGACGGCCTACATTGAAGATGGTGGTAAGAGCCAAGTTATTAATGGGAATTAAGCTGGCTTTTGGGTGATTTCATGCACGTTGAATAAAAGAGTCTGAAGAAATGTAAAAGAAAATCATTGGGCAGCGGGCATCGTATCAAATACGATTCCGATGCTCAGACCCACCGATCGCGTGTAAGATACGGTGCAGACAAAAAGAATGGCGGGGGTTGACGTTTATTCGCGATCCAATTGGCTACCCGTTAAGGAAAGTGGCGGCGCCACTTTACGTGACCGACCTCGGGAGAGGCGGCGGAGGCCGCCAGGAGGCGTCGCCGTGGCGAGCTGTCGCCGCAGTGGTGGTGAGATGAAAGATGGTGACAAGAAACGGATTCCGCTTAGACGCCCCGTAAGCGCCGATCCAGATCACGCTTTGATGTCATCCAAATTCACACCTCCTTACCCTCTGTCCCGCCTCCTTCGCCTCCATCGCCGCCACTGAGACCCAGCGGGCAACTGCGTCGCACTCAGCACGTTCGGTGTCGGATCCCACATATCTCTATTTGGAGTGGAGGTGTGCGGTAGTACATCAAAGAAATCTATGTGCTGATCTTTATTTGTGGGATTTCTGCGCCTCTCTCAACCTAGTTTCAATCTGAAATAAATGGCGGCTCCAACACCCATGCTCATGGTTTCAAATAACCCCACCGCTGCCCTCCAAATGCATGCACTGCAAAATTTCGAGCCGCCTCCGAGGCGACTATAAGATTTGCAGGGCCGCCGTTCCCAAACCCCTCACTCCCGCAACAAGCAACAACGTCAACCATCGTTGTGCACACCCAATTGTTCCGTGACACGTACTGCTTCCCCAACCAACTGTCGCCGCCAATGCCGGGCATCAACTGCACGCATGCGAGCCTTTCCCATGTCAAGAACACTACCATTGGTGGTTTAAATACAACGGTTTTTCCTGGTTTGAATAATGGAATAATGGATTCAACCCAACCTGCCATCGATACAACCGACAGTCCAGATGCTGGGGGAGTGATGTATCGCGGGCTCTAATTAGAAAGAAAACCCGATGTATAAAATGTTCTAATCAGAGGGATCGCGATACATCGCGTTAGAGGCCTACCTGTTTTGGGTAGCACGCTGCCCAGCAGCCGTTGTCGTTGTTGATGGCGTCGTTGAGGATCGCGATGTATCGCGCTTGAAGAATTCCCGTTTAGTCAGACAAGGAGGAGGACCCGAGCTCGACGTTGAAGACGTCGAGCTCGTTTGTTTTGGCAATGTTTGGATCCAAAGGCAATGTGATGGCATACACGCGTATAAATACAAGGATAATATACAGTCAAAAATGTACACGGAGACGTAAAAAATTCAAGAAAATGCAATAGGGCCGTTAGGTAGTCAAAGCAACATGTCCCAGATGTCCCCCAGGACGGTAGGACGGGTGAAAAGTACGCTGTAAGCTGTGAGTCACCAAAAACAGACCAGGAAAGAAAAGACATACCGTTGGGCAAACGGCTGCCCCAGCGCTGTCAAAACCTTTTTAACAATCCCATGCAACCCCTCCAAACCCCCGACAAACTTCAAGTGGAAGAACTCCCGGTGACACCGCTTGCATCCCTGGCACTTGTCCGGGGTAGCGTGCGCGTTGTGGTGAAGCAACTTGAGGTGGGACATCCGTTCTGCCAAAGGAAATAAGGAAAGAAAAAGAAAAAGAAAAAGAAAGGGAGGACGCACCGGCAACGTACCGCCGGTCCACCTCGTAATACCAAAGCCAAAGGTGCGTTTGGTCCTGCTCACACTTCCGGTATTGGGGGCAGCGGCGCGCTAACGAGTTCGTGTGGCCAAGCTTAAAGGTGAGCTTTTTCTTCAAGGCGGAGGCGGTCAGGGTGCCGCTGCGGACCGCGCGGACGTCGGCGTCGTCGATGACAGTGGTCACGTAGAGCACGCCGTCGCCTTCAAGCTTGTAGAGGTCCGGGTTCGCCGCCAAAGCGTCGTACTGGTCTTCGTACGAGGGAAGTCGGCGGCTGGGGAGGTTAGGGTGGGTACTAATGAGTACAGAGGCCGTACATGGACGCGAGGGAGCCGTAAGGATGAGAGAGAACAGCCGAATGGGTCGTAGGAGTCCGGATCGCCGGCATATCGTGGTGGGAGCGAGGCGGGTGAAAAGAATGAAAGCGGCGGGACGAAAGCAGGACGAAAACGGCGAGAAAGCGCGGGGGGAACGAAAAGGGACCCGCAGAGAGCGTCCGCACGGGTGTGAGTGCCCAAAGGCGGGTGGTGGATGGAAGGTGGAAAGTGATCTGTGTGGCTTCGTTTGCTTCACATTCCCGCCCTCTTCCCGCCTTCTTCCCGCCCTCTGCAACACCAAACCACCTCGAACCTGAGCCAGCGCGACCCGGGGGCTCAGGCGCGACACAGAAACCGTGCCGCCTTCACCGTAGCCTTAGGCGATCCGGAGGAGGCGCGGTTTTGGCGGGTTTGGCGGGTTTTGGTGTCGGTGCGCCAAACTCGCCGAGCGCGGCGGTCGACGATGGCGCTGGGGATCGGGACACGCGGGGAGAGGTGCGCGGGACCGAGGGGAGTGGGTAGGACGCCCGGATGGGTCCAGATGGAGGGCGGGGACAGGGGGGACGGCGGGTTTGGCGGGTTGGGCGGGTTTTGGCGCATCGGTGCGCCAAACCCGTCGAGCGCGGGGATCGGCGATGGCGCAGGGATCGGGAGAGGCGGGGGGACGTGCGCGGTACCCAGGGGAATGCGCAGGACCCCCGGATGGGTCCAGATCGAGGGTGGGGAGAGCGAGTTTGGCGGGTTTGGCGGGTTTGGCGGGTTTTGGCGCATCGGTGCGCCAAACCCGTTGAGCGGGGGGATCGGCGATGGCGCGGGGATCGGGAGAGGCGGGGGGACGTGCGCGGTACCCAGGAGAGTGCGCAGGACCCCCGGATAGGTCCAGATGGAGAGTGGGGAGAGCGGGGAGGGCGGGTTTGGCGGGTTGGCGGAACTTGGCACATCGGTGCGCCAAAACCGTCGAGCGCGGGGATCGGCGACGGCGCGGGGGATCGGGAAAGGCGGGGGGAGGTGCGCGGGACGAGGGGAGTGGGTAGGACGCCCGGATGGGTCCAGATGGAGGGCGGGGACAGGGGGGACGGCAGTTTTGGCGGGTTTGGCGGGTTTTGGTGTCGGTGCGCCAAACTCGCCGAGCGCGACGGTCGGCGGATGGCGCGGGGGATCGGGAGAGGCGGGGGAGGTGGGCGGGACCCAGGGGAATGCGCCGACGGCCCGGATGGGTCCAGGAGGAGGTGGGGAGAACGGAGAAGGCGGGTGTGGCGGGTTTGGCGGGGTTTGGCGCATCGGCGCGCCAACTCGTCGAGCGCGGCGGTCGGTGATGGCGCGGGGGATCGGGAGAGGCGGGGGGAGGTGGGCGGGACTTTAGGGAATGCGCCGACGGCCCGGATGGGTCCAGGAGGAGGGTGGGGAGAACGGAGAAGGCGGGTGTGGCGGGTTTGGCGGGGTTTGGGCGCATCGGCGCGCCAACTCGTCGAGCGCGGCGGTCGGTGATGGCGCGGGGGACCGGTAGAGGCGGGGGGAGGTGGGCGGGACTTAGGGGAATGCGCAGACGGCCCTGATGGGTCCCGGAGAGGGTGGGAACGGGTAATGCGGGTCAGTCCTCCTCCTCATCTTCCTCCACATCTTGCTCGTCCCCGACCTCGGGCGCGCTGCTTCTCACTGGACAGGGAGGAGCCACCGGCCTGGGCGTACCGGCTCCTCATCGCCATTCGAACCGTCGTCACTCCATTCCTTCTCCTTATCCATTCCACCCACTTCTGATTTCGTACTCTCCTCCTCCGGAAGAACCCCTAGCGCAATTCTTCCCATCTCGATGAAGCTGTCAACGTCCTTCCACTGCTCCTCGAACCCATCCGACAACTTGCGAAGGATGGCCGCCTGGCGCTTCGCGTAGGCCAGATTTCCCTCATCGTACGCTTGTGGCGCGGCGCGTAGGCGATACCGGCAGGCGATGAACTTCGTTTTCAGGCGGTGCGATCGTTGCACCATCCTCGTCCCACTTGTCCGCCCGCCACGCAGGAATTCGGTATGCGCGTTTTTTCCGCCTCCAGCAAATCGAGCTGTTCCGTTGGCGTGCAAGCGTGCCCGCGTTTGCCCATTCGACTCTCAGCGCTGGCGCAAGGGATGAGTTAAAATCCCATCAGAATAAAGCACCATACCCCATTCATCCGTCGCCCACTAGTCTTCACCCGGGACTTCTCCAGATCCAGACATCCGCCTTCCCCTCTTTGCGCGCGGAGCTTCGCCTTTTGTCGCGCCTCCGGGCCTTTCTTCATCAGCCATTTCTGCGCTCGGGGTCCTGGAGAGTGCGCGGGGCATACCCGCACGTCCTCTGCTGACAGCCGGCAGCGCTTAAGAGCCCATTCCGTCTTTTTAACCGCTTTCGAGGCCCCAAGTGCCGCCGTGCCGCTCGATAGCGCTCGGACATTCGCCGGATCCGTTCGTCCACGACTTTGATTTTCGTCTGCAAGCGAGTGTGGCCCTCACTCCGCGCGAGAAACGGTCTTTGAACTTGTAGTGGTGCGTGCGCAGGAGTATTGATGACGGACGTCATCCAGAGCCTCGTGAGCCTGGGCTCCCGAAGTCGAAACTCATACTCATATAGCTCCACGTCGCACTCGACGCCCTTGATCGCGGATGGCAGCCAGAGCGCCATATGCTGAACTTGGATCCCGGCTGTGACTGTGTCGCGGAATCTTCATACGCGCCCGGTCCTCTTCAGCGCGCAGGAGGGCGACTTGGGGCATGAAAAGGACTTGCGAGTCCATCCAGGTGAGCAGCTTGCGGCGCAATTTGTTAGCCCTCTCGGTCATATTCGTCTGCTGCTCCGCCGAGGGATGATTGCCAAGTCCTGCAACATCAAAGCCAAGGTACGCCTAAGGATGTCATTCTACGGCCGAGAAGTGAATGCACGAGATGGCTCACTGTAATTCCTCCAGCTGGAGCCCCATCCCAATCACTCGGTCGCGTGCATCTCCTCCGACGGTATCTCCAACTCGGCGTCCGCGACCATCTCCTTCTGCACATCCTCCGCCATCTCCCGCCGCACATCGGACCACTGTCTTGGCCTCGACCTTCGAAGCGACGGATTAGGCTTCTTGTCATCTTCCTCCCAAGCCTCCACCTCCTGTCTCCACGTTTCTATTTCCGCGGCCCGCCGAGGTTGCGCAGCGATAGCTCCAGCTCTTCGAATTCCGTACTCGCTGAGATTACTCGGAACACAATCCGCAACCTTGTCTATAATCCACTTCCCTGTCAAAAAGCTCAGTCTCAGCCTAAAGTAACCATCGCACCGAAGGACCTACCTAGACCCTTAATTTTTTTGTGATTCATATCATTGAAGGCGTCGTTGATAACGTCGCGGCGCATTCCTGGCCCACTCTCCGCTGTGCTGGTCGCCAAAGGATTCAGGGCTGACCACCCACGCTCAGGAGCCTCCCCGTCCGTCATACCGACGTTTCGCGTGAGGTTGAATGAGAAGAGAATGTTACAGGCTTCTATGTGAGCAGGGAGGTGGAACTTGGGGACGAGGAAGACGCAATATTTCTTCCCCTTTTCAAATCGTACTTCTTGGGGAAAAGTCTGCATCCGCTCCCATATGTTTTTGTACCATTGACAGGCAATGTCGTACGAGATGTAGAGCTCGACGAGTTCAGTGCCAGCCAGCCCGATGAAGAAAATATAGTCCATATTGATGTACCTGGAACGCACCGTGAGTCCACAGGTCTGAATGTACATTTGCTAGAAACGTACCGTTCTCCAGCTGTAAGTCGCCGACTGAGTTGGGGCGCTTCATGTTGTGACGCGCACAGTCCACGGTGGCGATTCCCGAGGACGCCGTGCCTCGAGATTCCCGGTCGGGCTTATCCACGGCGTCAT